>NQII01001215.1:407457-562308 GCA_002778355.1 Clitarchus hookeri
GCTGGCGTGTCGGGGGCATGTTCCGCGACGCGTCAAACTCACCCCCACCCCTTCAACGCCCGCGAGGCAATAACACAGGGGTGTGCACGCGCGGCTGGAGACGCAGGGGGAGGCACAGCGCGGGGGGTGAGTATGAAGGGGTGAAGGAGGGGGGAGAACGGTGCTGCCATCTGGCGGCGGGCGCTGCAACCCTCTCCTCGTGGAGCGCAGCACTTAATTTGCATGGTAACTGCGCCCTCCATCCCACTGCCGCTCTTCCGAAACTCGCCTCTCAGCGCTGCCGAGATGCCCTGGCTCGTTTTTTTTCAATGGACGGACTCGATGCGTCAACACCGAGGCCGGGTTCCAGTTTGTTCGGATACTGATTAGCCCGCTTGGCCCATAATTCATTTACGAACTCAGCTAATCTAAGGCTCGGCTTCCCTGTTATGCGGAAATTCTCCGTTTTCATGTATAAATTTCAGTTTCAGAAGTATTATTGGAAATATTTGTTTGTAGGAAGTTTTAAATTTACTATTTGTTTCAAACTTTTTGTATATAATGTTCACTGTGTGTTATTTCATACGTGCAAAAAGGCAGGAACCTATCGATACAGTAGAAATATGTTGTTTGGCATTTTACAACAAGTAGATAAAAAACAATTAAAACTACGCACAAAGATATTTAAATAGCTCGTGAAATGTAAATTTTCCATCGTCGTAGATTGTCAGTAATGACATTGAATCCGAAATTGTGAAGCAAAAACGAAGAATCTCTGCAGAACGGGTGGCGCCGAGCCTTAATGACTACGCCCGCATGCAGGTCGGATACAAAGTTTTCGTGATTTGTCTTTTAACACGTATGATCAGAGTGTCGCTGATTTCGCTGTGTTATTTCTCAGTAGCTTGCAATAACATTTACAACCAATTATAAAGTAAATTTACCGAGCAAAGTAATTACTATTGCAACTTTGCTTAATCTAATACGATGCATTGTACATCCAGTTGCATGCTTAAGGCCAAGATGATTGGCTGACGGCCAGCCAATAATAAAAGCTGTGCTGTGAAGTGCAGAGGCCGATGCACTCTATACCAATAGGAAGATGGTAATTGCAAATAAAGCTGCCGACAGAACGGGCGTTACTCTCGTTTTCGGTATAGGCTACTCGCTTCATTCCGTCCTGAAATACAGTAAATATGTGCCGTCCTCGAAGAGTTAAGTGTTGCAGTTGTTAAAATTTTTGATTAAAGCTGTATTTGTTCTGAACGTACTTCTTGCTGCTAGCGAACAACGTATTGTGTAGGGGCAGTGATATTGCGCGAACAGATTTCGAGACAAGATAAAGTCCAAAGCACTGTAGGGTCGTCCAGCTTCTTTGATTGGCTAAACAAATGTTCTGGCCCGTGTTTCCGTTTGCGCACGAATCACGAAAATTCAGTGTCGGAGTTATTTAGTCCTGAGTGGCTTGGTCAAAGACGGACACGGCACCAGCAGCCAATGGACGTACAACAACAGCTGAGGTGTGTATATAGTATTGAAGTCTACTGTGTGCTCCGATTTTTAACGCGAAAAGTCACTGGCCCTAGCAATGTGCAATCGTTGAAGTCAACTTTTACAATTCACAATTGAAAGCCGCAGGAACTTCAACAAATGAGATTTATCGCAGGAAAGACGACCGAAACACCGTCCACTGATCCCTTGTTGTGTACGGTGCCAAACACAAACATCGTTCATGTGCAACATGTCAATGATCATAGCCACGTGGTCTGACAAGACCAACGTTTTGGGTTTTTGCCTGGAACACCGTGTAATTACACTTTGAGTGCGGCATAGATGTACTGACTGACCGGGATAACCAAGAAGTGAGTCGCATATATTAACTACTGCTTGACCGCCACTTCTGCAAGTTTCTGTTTTCCCCCCCACACACAACCTTGGGCCGCGGTGGTGGGGTGGTTAGACTACTCGCCTCCCAACTAGGACAACCGAGTTCAATTCCCGGTGGGGTCGCTCGCGGATTTTCGCCATGTGGGAATCGCGCCGGACGATGCCGCTGGTCGGCGAGTTTTCTCGGGGATCTCCAGTTTCCCTCGCCCTTTCATTCCGGCGCTGCTCCGTACCCACCTCGCTTTATGGTCCTCCACTCCTCAAGACCTCGATGTTAGGAACCGCCCAGGTCTCTTCACATTCACCCACTCACAACCCTTATATCGGTTCACACAACAACGGACAAGTTCACTATGCTCTAAATCGTTCGTCACTGGCCGGCTTTCTGCTGATCTAATGCCGAGTTGAAATTGTCTCACCAAAACGTTCTTCTCTAGATAGGATGATGTACAATCCAAACTGTCCGCCTTGATAATTTATAGACACCCGGAAATTTCGCGGATTCATTCGAGGACAAATTAAACTTCAACCACATATACAATGAAAGTATTTGCTTCTTTTGGACCACAGTTTGTTAGACACACCCTGAATCCCGTTCAACCAATAACGAACTTGCTAAGGAAACCAGAACTGAATAACGCGCTACCTGATTTGGAGTTTAACTGGAGCAACAGCCGATGAACAACTCAAAGAAGCTGGAATACACAAAGGATTGTGGAGTCTAGCTTGTTGAAGAATGAATCCGCAAAATATCCAGGTCTCTAGTAATCTGCCATTTGAGTGAAGCTGACGTAATATTACGTTGCGGGGAAACTTATGAAAATTTTTCTGATAAAATAAAATTCTTCGCCAGTACTTTTAAAAAATACGAATGTCGATATTTTGCAGCAAACACTATACGAATAATTTCAATTCAAAGGAAGCATGATATCGTCAGCAGCATTCAGAGTGGTAGATATTTCGCCTGTATAGAGACATTAGGTCAACTAGCGGCGAAGTCATGACCAAGGGAGGATGATCGGGAGAGGGGGAAGGGGGGGGGGTGTTATATTGTCAACAATGAGTATTTAAATTTTTTATGATCCTGTTATTGTAATGATCAAATGCTATTGCTGTTCACTATAAATAGGGCCACTTGTTTTTTCGCAAAAAAAAATTAACGCGAAGGCTAGACTGAAATACCTTAAATGGAAACTTGCATTCTTAAAAAGACTATTGACCGCTTGTCTTTGTGCGAAGACAGTCCGTCACATGAGTGGGCCAACCAAAATTAAGTTTCTTCGATTCTGACTGTCGGTGATTCGCGTGCAGACAAATACGAAGCGTAACAATTCAAATGATCCAGCGGTGAGAGTGGTTCTGAACTAAAGTGTGTTGGAACAAAACTTGTCCTGAAATCTTTTCGCGGACTGACTTCGGACTGAGGAGGGGGGTTCCCGTTGAACCACGCTCCAAGGTGGACTTGTCCCTGCGGATGGCCGGTCGAGAGGGTGCAGCGTCCTCGGCACTGATTGGCCTACGCGCAGTCAGGCAATCGCTTACGTTGATTCCACCAAGCTGGTTTCCCGCCCAGAGCTCGCCTTTTTATGAGCAGAGACCTGAAGAGTTTGCGGATTCATTTTGGGGCAAGCTAGGATTCAAAACACGTGCTTATATATAACTTTAGCCATTTGTCCGCGGGGTGTTTGACATTTCATGGAGATCGGTGTCCAATTCTCGCCTACTACTGTGACAGCAGACAACCAAAGCGCAGGTGATATCTGTATATTTGTACATAAGACTGTAGAGTCTGGCCTTCAGGTCATTGAACTCGTGAATGTTACAGGTCTCTAGTTATGAGTCGTGGCGCGACTTAACTGAAGAGCGCGACGTGTCCTGGGCTCACGACTTGGTGAGCCCTGAGGCAGTATATGAGGGCCCGAGGTGGCGCACTTGGCGTCGAGTGCGCTCTTCCAAATACTTCAATTTCCGGAGTCACCTAGCGAGGTTGCTGTTCTTCGCACCGCCGTCGCGAGGACCTTCGCCGCAACCCAGGGAGAGAGTTAAATGGGTCGCGTGAATTTACTGATATAAGGTTCAGCCCGCCTTCAATTTAATTTCACGTCTTGTGCGGCGTCGTCATTACGAGTTGCCGTCGCAAGTTACGTTTTACTTGACGGCTGCTTCGTTGCGCATGTGCAGAATGGCAGACTGATATTAGAAATATGCAAGGGCAGTGATATTTCGCGAAAAGATTTCGAAACAAGATACAGTCTAAAGCGCTGTAGGGTCGTCCAGCTTCTTTGATTGGCTAACAAATGTTTAGACCCCTGTTAACCGTCTGCGCACGAGTCACGAAGGTTCAGTGTCGGAGTTATTTAGTCCCGAGTGGCTTGGTCAAAGACGGACACGGTACCAGCAGCCAATGGAGGTATAACAACAGCTGAGTTTTGTTTATAGTATTGAAGTCTACCGTGTGCTCCGATTTTTACGTGAAAAGCCACTGGCCCTAGTAATATGTATATGGAGTCATACTTTTCTCCGTCGAGCGGCCGCGAACGACAGTATCATGTATACAATTATTTTTGTTATGAATTGGTAGAGACCTGAAAAAATTCGCGTGTTCAACGACCTGCAGACTGAACTCTGCACTCTTATGTACAAAAATGCCGATGTCAACTGAACATTGGACGTCTGCTGTCACAATGGTAGGCGACGATTGGGCCTGCGTTCTCCAGGATATTTCAAACATCGTGTGGTCCAATGACTGAGATTATATAAAACACGTGTTTTGAATTCTAACTTGTCCCAAAACGAATCAGCGAATTTTTCAGATCTCTATGAATTGATTATCAATTTTCTAAAATAAAAATATGGCTGTTTTACGTAGTGCTATTTCTCATATTTAACAGCATAAAATAAATAGGCGACTTCCAGGTTACCGTTTATAAGGGGTTAAGGATTTGTTATGACTTTGTTGTCAACATGTTCTGGGCGAAACTCAGCATCGACCTCCTGGCGTAACTAGGGCGTTACAAGAGGATGCGTCCATCCTTAACTGCAACCAATGACATTAGTGATTCTGATATATAGTGTGAATCAATTTATCATGCACAGTCAAGAATTTGATCTTGAAGAAACTCCTTCTGTCCACACGATACATTTGGATGAAAATTCTTCAATATTATGCTCTTTACTTACAGGTAAAAGAAATAACGTTAAATGTACGTGTCTATGATGTTAAATAAGACAACACATATTTATAAACCGTAGACCATATCGTATACGGGGAACGTGTTGAAAGTGTTGAAATAAGCGTAATCAGTTTTGCAGTGTAAACTTGGTATTCGTCTAATTCTGTTTAATTATTCTGTATAACACAGTAAGATAACAATATGAAATGGACTTACCTCTTGGCAGTGAAAAAACACAATTCGGATCCCGTAGTCAAATGTCGGTTTTCCCTAGTACACGTGGAAGGAGGCAGTGATGCTAAGGCCAGGTGCGACGTCGATACGGGCGAAGGTGCTATCGATCTTCGTGCGAACCACGACCGTACTCGCGCACGTGGGTGACAAACTTCCGCGACCTCGTCTGGCAGAGTTATTGGCTGGGTTTCAACTGCAGAGCGACGCATCTGCCTTACCGGGTTTCCTACTTCGGCGGGTGATTGCCAGGTTATTGAGCCCCGAGTGTGTGTGTGTGTTTGTTTCGTTCGCGCGGCTCGAAGGAGGGTCTCTATCCTGTATCCTTGCGCTGTTTGCACACGTGGCGTCTGGATACTGGTTAAGAGATACACACAGCATATCTCCTTGTCTCCTAGTTTCATCTCCATCACTTAACCCTTTGAGGACGGCACACATTCACTACCACAGTTTATTCTCCACTACGGCAATATCAGTTGTGTTGGCCTCTGTACTTCCACTTACCATCTTCCTATTGGTCCTGGCTACACCGGACACGCCTACTGTACTCTACGACGTTTACTATTGGCTGGCCGTCAGCCAGTGACGTCGCACGTTGTCTGTGTACCGATTAATGTGTCACGACAGATGTACCAGGTTTTACAATCTAAGGTGTTCATTTGAGAAATTATATGTGTATATAAACTGTTTAAATCTTAGGCATTTAATTGTTAAATAGTTGTAATCGACTACTTTCATTCTGAGTGAGTCATCGAAAAAGTAAAAATTTAAAAATGTAAGTTTTCTCTTGTGGGGGAACCAGCATTTTAAGGTGCTTTAAATAGGAGATACTTCAGTTATCGAATTGATGTTACATTATTTAATAAGTACTTTCAAAATGAAAAAAAAAATACACTAGCATCACTTAGTCCAACTCGTGTGTATAGTTGCAATGGTAAGTTCGACAATAAATAATTGTGCCACCGGCTAGATCTATTTTAAGAGAATTGTGTTCTCAGACCACTGAGATGAAATTAGACTTAATGCACGTAAGAATCCCTAGCTTAAGCAAAATGTAAGATCAAGTTACCAACCGAGTGACGGAGATGATGGTTGAAAACAATATATATTTAACTATATTTTATCATTTATCAAACGTGAATAAGCCATGAACATAAAAATAGATATTAATTTCCATTTAGTGAAAAACTGCTGCATTCAAAATCAACAACTTCCCTGACAACCTGTACAACGAGCTTGGTTCACAGAAGAAAAATGAATGTTCTATTTCTATTGCTAATATAAGAAGTTACCCTGCCTATAACGGCTAACAAACTCTACTAATAGAGGTGCCGTGCAATTAACACAGCAGGGCGCCACCTAGAACGGTGCATCACAATCTTCAAGAGCATAGAAAGTCCCATATAAACTGAGTCCAGAATATCTACGTACATACATCGTCTCTCAGGACCTCGATTGAGAGCCGCCCAAATCTCTCCACTCGCTTCATTCACTCTACGTGCATACTCTAGCGGAGATTAAGGTAGAAGTCGTGTATTATCCAGCGGAGCTCTGCAATCGTCTATACATAGGGACAGTGATATTTCGCGAAAAAATTTCGAGACAAGATACAGTCCAAAGCATTGCAGGGTCGTCCTGCTTCTTTTATTGGATAAAAAAATGTCCTGACTCGTGTTAACCGTTTGCGCACGAATCACGAAGGTTCAGTGTCGGAGTTACTTAGTCCTGAGTGGCTTGGTCAAAGACGGACACGGCACCAGCAGCCAATGGAGGTATAACAACAGCTGAGGTGTGTATATAGTATTGAAGTCTACTGTGTGCTCCGATTTTTACGCGAAAAGTCACTTGCCCTATCTATACAGCATGCAAAAAAACCCATTGGAAATGTGTTCACGCACTACCGAAGTTGTTACAAAAGTAGCGTAAATGCTGCATAGAAAGCAATTATTAAACAATATTATCATAGAACTGAAACTTTTGTGTTCACCATAATTTTCACACAATGCTGTTTTAGATTCAGTAAACATTTTCGTGATTTCAAATTTACTATTTAATCGTATTTAATATTCTTACGCTCTCTCTCTCTATCTCTCAAAATATAGTAAACAAAATGGCTCTTAAATCCTCTCTCTGATGGGATAAAATTAAAACCTGGTAGGAACCCTTCCATCGAAAAGCACACGAACAAATGCTTAAACGTCTATGAAAACGACCAGCATATAAGCAAATTCTTCCACGGAACTATCCATACAAGTGGCCATGCAGTCTTCCATGGTACCGTCCAAGGAATCTTCCGTAAGGGCATATAGGCTTTACTCTGTAGTTAAAGCGGCGAAGAAAGCTTCGTTTAACTTCGGCATTGTTCAGTCCGGAAACCCGAAGCTATATGAACGTGTTACGTATTTTATCATGTACGAAAGTTATCCCATTAAAAAACCTTTTGGCAGTTTTGATGATTATTTTTTATCATAATCTATCAATTTTAAATTGCTTTATGTACGCTATCTTATGATCACGTTGTAATCTCTGATATTACAATTAAACTGTATAGCTGTTTGTATTCATTACTTGGTTATACATGTGTTATTTTGTATTGCAGTTTTTAATACATTAACATACATACATGTATTATATTGTTCTGCATATATGCACAGTACCGCTGTACCTTGTATTGTACTAATTGAGAACTCGCAGCTCATTTGTTGTGAGTAAATTGGAGGCTAAAAAAATATAACCAAATAAAATCAGATCGGTTCGGTTTTACGTCATCACCGAGGGAGTTTTCGTATGTTGGCTGCACGTTTACGTGAACATTTCCCTTGAATGTAAGGAAATTTTAACCAATTTGCTGTCCCTCGTCATTAATTTTCACTGACGAGTCCCGACTGTACACACTCTATGAGACTGACCGACTTCTGTATTCCTCGACCGTCCTGAAAGCTGATGAGCCCACTGCCATCACAGCTGCCAACATTACGTGGACACAGCGTGGCGCATGCAATTGGTTACGTTTAATTTTCCAACATACCGGCTTTTTTTATATGTACACAATGTATTTTAAAGCTGTTCGCTTTTAAACTCAGAACTTCTGAAAGCACCGCTTAATATTTGCCTTTATATAGTTCATTCACGGTTACTTCCAACTTTCTGAAGCACTGCTACAGTTCTACTTCCAGGATATTCCTCCGCCCCATTCAAACAAAGCTTAGCCAAGTCTATAAAATTAAACCAAAGGGGCAGTGCACCCGCATTCGTGCGCGCTCAGTTTAATATTATTTTGCGTAAGAACTATTTCTTACGAGTCATTACCAACCCACCTATTTTTCCCCTGTTTTTATTCACACCAATAATAAATCAAACACCATAACTTAAAGAAATATAAGTAAAAGTTTAATTCAACCTAAAATCAGGTACTTTTATGTCAAGAGAAATATAATACGCTTGTAATAAATCTCACATTTTGTAAATAGCCAAGAATCTCACACATAAGGTGATTTTTTTGAAGGTTCTATTAAAAAATTGTGAAGCAATCTTGAATATACTATACACACATGGTTAAATCTTTCAACCATACGTAGAATTAGCAATACCATGCGCATGGCTTCTTTATTCACGCGCCAGTCAAATGAAGCTCTAAAATGATTAGAAAAGTAAATATTACTTACATTTTATAGCTCCTACACTTACATGCATTAAAAAACCAAAAGAACATATGGAAATCATTTCAGTAATCGCATACATTAACATAACACTTTTAATGCAACAATAATAATGCACGGGACCACGTTCCATCCGTTGTTACTTATTTACTGGGGGCATGCCAGTCGGCGGTCCTGTTCAAATATGCTATATATACAATTACGAGGCGTGACAGTTTTGAAAGGGTGATTTCAAAAGTGCTCAACTAACCATGAACGGTCTATATAAATTGAGCAGGTTTTAGCTGCATTAAAAATCGGTCACATTTAAAAACTCTTGTTTCCGTAAAAAAAAAAAAGCGTTATATCATGTAATCAGAATCAGCTCGTTTCCATAGTGCTATTGGCAAGGGAAGCCAGTTCATTACTGCGAGACGGAGCTTGGTTAATGCGCAGATGGAATGCGTACTCTACAGAACAATACCTTTAACTTCACAACCTATATGCCACCCAAAATAAACTGATACGGTGAGCGAGGCAAACGACTATAAAATTTCAACTAACCTACGATAAGCGTTATTCTACTCAGGTTAGGAACAAAACGAGATTTCCTAGGGAAGAGTTTGGCATAGGAAAAATTTCCACCGCTAGGTGCGTAGTGTTCCAAAAGGTAGATTTTAATTAAAAAATTTATCTACGTTATTGATAAAAGAGAAAGATTTTACTTAGTCACGAAGTTATTTCATATATTTTGGTTTATGATCATTGCAATTATCCTGTTTTTTTTTTTTAACTTGGGGAAAAAGAGACAATCTGGTGCACATGCGACACTAGCGCTTGCTTATAGTGGCGGATAGTTTTGGTTGCCAAACATTTAACTTTGATATTCCCAACCTGAGTAGAAGTAATCTTACCTACGATAGTGTAAAATTTTGGTAATTTTATGCTACAATACGCAGCTTAAACAACAGAAGTCGAGAACACCCGAGGGTTGCCGAACTCGTACCGCAGTCTCTAAAAGGTTAGATAATTTAATTGCACGCAATTACGTGTTCATGTTTGTGTGTGCAGTCTCTTGTGGAACTTTTATGGATAATTTATATTTATGTTTGCGTGTTGTTTTTTTTTTTAGGGACCCGCCCGGTAGATGAATTGTTCTGGTGGTGGTTTTCCGTGCTGCGAAATGTAATTTGAATAATGAGTTTTGTAGCTATTGTACACGAATACGAATAATAAAAATACGTCTCCGCTGTTTTTGGCAGAAAATTTTGTTTCCGTATACGAAATGTGTTTTAAATTTCGAATGTAAATTTTACATTTGTACGCGTATTACTCTGTTGAAATGTCAAAGCTGCCCGTTGTTAACATTTTCCGCCGGAATAGAACTTAGACTTTAGGCGTAAGAAATTTGAATGAGTTCCGATAGAATTAAAACAGACAATACTTCCAATTATTATGAATAGTCCTCGTAATAAAAATGTAATGAGCATACAAGTTGGGAATTATAACAAGCAGGTTGGGATCAGATACTAACGTAGTGATATAGTGTTGAATTGCGCAGTTCTTCTTCATTCCTCAAATAAGAATTAACACGACTGCACATAAAATAACTACAATACATATTTGGTTTGTTTAATATTAAAATCAGGAAGGATTAACGTTTTTGAAGAATGAAGACATTTAGGGAAACCTAGCAAATTCATCGTAACTGGGATGATTTCGTACAGTAGTTGATTTACACTAAAGCCTTGGCAGTTAGTGTTTGTAAGCAACACATTAGTAGAGACCTGAAAAATTCGCGGATTAATTTTGGTACAAGCTAGAATTCAAAACACGTGTGTTTATACAACTTCAGCTATTGGACCACGCGGTGTTTGACACCTTCTGGGGAAAGCTAGCCCAATCGTCGCCTACCACTGTGAAAGCAGACAACCAATGCGCAGTTGACATCGGCATATTTGTACATAAGACTGTAGAGTTCCGCCTGCAGGTCGTTGAACTCTCGAATTTTCCAGGTATCTACACATTATCAATGGCATTGCATGTTCGGCAGATACCTGGTACTAGTCACTACGGTAAAAGATGCAATTGTAAAAATCAAAAATTAAAAAAATTTAAATTATACCGTGGAAACGTATGAGCTTTATGGGATGAAGGTATCGAATTATACATTAAATTGTGTAGAACTACACTAAACATTAATACCATATCTGGACATACACGAAAATTGTATCTGGATTTTTTTTTCCAATGAAGTACGTTGAAAAAGTAAATGAGGACTTTAGAGTGAAAATATTATGACAAACAAGTGATGTTTCATTTCTGAATGAAAATATGCGGGTAATAATACCTATAAGTTATGACATTCTGTCCAACTGTGCCTGACTTTACCTCGAATTATTTGAACACTAGAGATGTGTTTATAAAATATACCGCACTCACAAAAAGCATATTGAATTACAACAGAACGCCGATTACGATGCATATATTAGGAGCTCCTTTTCATTTGAAGTGTTTAATGAAACCAGCAATCGATAGAGAGAGAGTATAGAGGAAGATAGTATAGAGAGAGAGAGTGAGAGGGAGTCAATGATTTCATTAATGAACTTGTGCAACTGTCAGAAACAATCAGAAGGATATTACATGAACCTACTTAATTAAAAAAAAAAAAACAGAGTGTCATTTCCATTTTTATTACATGATGGAATCAAAATTCTGCAATGTTGTGTAATGCATTTCAGTTTCAGGCTGACTTTGGAGAATTAAGTTTTCATAAAATAACGCTATTATTAAATTCTTCTTAGATGATGAAGCAATGTCGCTTTAATAAACGCACGTACTTTCTTTCGTGCATTTTTTTCTTTTTTTTAAGTTTTCCATCTAGAACACTTACAGAATATTAAATTCCTTTAAATAAGTCTGTTTTTATGTTTATAAAAATAAGTCCACACTCTATATTGTTCATTATCGCTGGGTAACCATTATCTCCTTGATATTGTGACATCTGTATCACTGGTTAATTGATAGGTTAAATCACCGAATTCTATAAATAATGTATATCATGTTGACGGTAAGCTTAGCACTTTACAAAGCCCTCATTAAGATCTGCCTGTATGCACATAGCGTATTCTTCTACAATTTGTAAAATAGCATTGCCATTTGTCTGATAACTTTAATCATACGTCTGGAAAGTGAAACTGCGAAATTATTAGAAAAGTAGAAATTTAACACATTTGCTAATTCTTCCACTTACCTATATGCTCTAACAGTAAGCATAAAGCAAATTAATTATTTGCGTATTCTTAAATGTTTACCTAATATATTATATTCAACGTTAAGATATGGGACTTCTTCCCCTCCACCGGTACCAACTTTACTGGACACTTGCTCGACAATCTAAATGTTAAAATGCATGCAGGTAGGCACAACGACATTTTTTCAAAGGTTAATTAAAAAAAAACACTTAAATAACCGCAAACAGATTTTATAAATGCAGGAAAAACTACCGTAAGTTGCCGCTTTGCTTCCGAGTCTCACGCAAGACGACGAGGTAAACCTCGTACCGACTACTGCTCGTGCGTCTAGTGTGAGATAGACCACTCCAGCATTAAGAACGTTTTTTTTTAAACGCAAACGCCGGCGCTGCTGTGCATCATGCCGTTCGCAGCAGACACGTTCTCTCGCTCCGAAAAGTGGAGAGCTGTCAGCATTTTAATTATTTTGCGCGATGCGAACGCTGGTGCGAGGGAGAGAGAAAAAAAATGGTAATAATTTCTACTGGATGATGCAGTAATCATAATACGTACACACGTTTCATTAAAGTTTTATTGTGTTCCGGGATAATGCCCACGTATATCTAGCCGCACGTCGGGAAAAAGGCCATTGTGTTTCAATTTTCGCCATCGCTGGGGAGTGTTCCCCTCCCCCCTCCTCATTTAGCCTTCCCCCTCCCCTGAAACACCTCACACCCAGCGGACAGTTCGTCTGTGCCGGAATCGCATCACAATTTCGGAACAATTCGGTTCGGTGTATTCTCTCTCTCTCTCTCTCTCCCTCTTCAATATACCCTCCCCCTCCCCGGTTTCGGCGCTCATGTGGTGCCAGAGTTGGTGAATGTCGAAGTCATCATCCCGTGCGCCAGAAATCCCACGCTACAACTACCAAACCAGACCGGTGTCTACTCCGCGAAAATGCATTCGCTCATCGGAACATGTTTCCGAATACCTCTGCGGGCGTATCACGAGCATTACATATCGCAAGATTCGATTCGTTGAGAAGTGATTGTGTTCGGTGCGTAACGCTCTCGGATGCGCGCTGAGCGTTTCGTTATTGTACCGCAAACGACTTAGTTCGATGACGTCGAAGCGGTGATAAATAGCAAGATTTAAGTGCGAATCCACGCGTTCATGAGTGCGTCTGTTCGTGGAGAGCTGAAAGTTAACACTGCGCGTAATTTACTTTAATCTAAATGACCGACAAATAAACACACACTCTAATATCATGTAAAATACTCTGAACTATTAGCAAGATATTAGTTGCAGCAGTCTTTGCAGGATTTTGTTGGGTGTTTACTGGCTGCTACCACGGCAGCAGTAATATATGTCGCGTGGGTGTTTAATTTTCTCGCCAACAGATGTCGTGCTAGTTAAGCAGTAAGGCGATAAACCAGAAATATAAATAGTTAACGACATTGTCGTGCACGTTATTTTAGTGCCTTTTTTTCCAATTAAAACTGTCGTTTTAGTAAGGCGTTTACGTCTGCCTGGATATTATTACGCGAATTCACAAGCATATATATACAAGGCGGCGATTTACGATTTAATCAATTTTTAGTAAGTTTCGCTTAATACTAAACTAACAAATTTAGTATACGAAATCGGGTATCGTAGCCATTTAGAAAGATAAAGTGAAAATTGAAACACAGCCTTGAGTTCAGAGACAGAAAATACACTTTAATGATCAAAGTCTTGATCATGGGTTTCTGCCATAGCAAGCAGCGTTTAGTGATCTTTCAAACCTTCCAGAACCACATCAACTTAAGTTTTCAGGTGTTGCAAACAAAAAAAATATATTGGTGCGTGCTGTAATTAATCCGACACACACTGGCGCGGAGAACTAAAAATTACAGATGCGAAATGGTGGCGAGTATTGCGAACTCCAGCGACACCGTCCAGCAATATTGAGGAAGGTCGTTCACCAATCAACGCCTGGATACTAACTTGCCAGGCGGCAGTCCGACCAATAGAGAGTATTCCATAACGCGCAATGGTCAATCGGACACAAGGCCCGGTTTACACAGCTTTGCGTAACCAATGATCGACCGAGTTCTCTTACAGCAAAGTAATCGCCACCACGTTTCGCTTCTCTACACTTGTCTAATATGTGGAACTGGTTTCGTTATCACAGCCAACGAGATGTACTGTTGTGTTTGACGAATCAGTTGCATCCAAGGAAATTCATTGGGCCCGGAGCCACCTACTGTACATTACCTGCAAAAAAATAATAATTTCAGTGAGTTATGTGGACTTACACAAGTGTTAGAGACCTGAGGAATTCGCGGATTCATTTTGGGACAAGCTAGGATTCAAAACACGTGCGTTGATATAACTTTAGCCATTGGTCCACGAGGTGTTTGACACCTTCTGCAGAACGGTGTCCAATTGTCGCCTGCCACTGTGACAGCAGACAACCAATGTGCAGTTGATATCAGCATATTTGAACATAAGACTGTAGAGTCTAACCTGCAAGTCATTGACCTCACGAATTTTTCATGTGTCTAACAATTGTGTATACTGTGTTAGAATGGGTAATACGGGGTTTCTATAATGACTCAGTTACGCTTTTGCAAGATGTGTAATAATGACTTAGATTTCTTCAGTGTGTGTCAAAGCTTTTCTCCATTCCTCTAACGCGAATTTTGTTTCATCACGGTAACACATGTGTACGATGGTGCCAGTTTTATCTCTACATATCATACGTTTAGCAACAAACATATCTCACAACGTTGCAAACAAATCATGAGCATTCCAACCGGAAGTAACACCAGGTCCCACACAAATCCGCGAAAGCATGTCAAGTACGAGTTTTTGAAACCTTACTTACCCTAGAAAAAATATCTTCACTAACATTTCAAGTATCTAGAATAAACGAAATTGTGCATGATAACTGTGTGTAAAATCAGGTCGCGTGTGTGATCATTTTATTGAGAAAATCTTTCAGATTAAAAATCGTCTGAATGTCATATGCAGGGATGTTCCAGAGGAGCGATTATTTCATGGCAAGAGAGGATTTGTACAGCAGCAAGCTAGACATCGAGCACACATGGTTTTTACTTTGACATTATGATTGTAG
The DNA here is from genome assembly GCA_002778355.1 of Clitarchus hookeri. Taxonomy (NCBI): domain Eukaryota; kingdom Metazoa; phylum Arthropoda; class Insecta; order Phasmatodea; family Phasmatidae; genus Clitarchus; species Clitarchus hookeri. Next base: position 422,717 of record NQII01001215.1, read on the forward strand.
CAGAATTTGTTTAGAAGCTCTGCGTGTGTGACCTAGTAATAAACAGAGAGTGGGTATTAGCATGACCGGGTCACGAACAACCCAGTACAAAGGCTTCGCTCTCTGGCGCCAGCCAATCGACAAACGAGGATGGCTAGAGCACGTAGAGTGCTGCAAGATCTTCCCTAGCGCCCAATAAATTCCCAAGATACCAGGGGTAGGTTCGACTCACGACGACCTGGGTGTCCGTTGTTATCGCCTCGTGGTAGTAGCGGAGCGTGGCAAGGTGGTCACCCCTGGGCGAGGTCCGGGGGTGTGTGGAGGTGGATGGACACGCCCACGTCCGTACTATAGCGATAATTACCTCGTCTGCGACCCCTCGCCAACCATCTTCCACATCCACTGGGCGCCGGGCCAGACTGCACCCCCCTGCACCTCGTTGCCAGGGACAATAGCCCACTGCTCGCAGTGTCGCAGACTGCACCCCTACTTGCCTCTCGCAACCCCAGTCGTTACGACGATCCCAATTTTTATGTCCGCGACTCTACATGCCAGCGATCTGATTTTATGTCCGCGGCTGTACATGTGCCTGTAACGGCGGTTCAGGCGTGGAAACAAATCAACGCGTGACCACCACTTTTCGATAGTATCGACCAATCAGATGTGTACACACAGAACCCAACAGGTCCGAGCCTCCATGACGACCCTGGAATATGCTACAATACGTAATTAATAAATATGTTGTAACCCATTTATAATTATTTTGCTGTACTTTTGTATAACATATGTACACCGCATACTACGAGTTATGCATAGAGACCTGAAGAATTCGTGGATTCATTTTGGGACAAGCTAGAATTCAAAACATGTGCGTTGATATTACTTTACCCATTGGTCCACGTGGTGTTTGACACCTCCTGGAGAACGGTGTCCAATTGTCGCCTACCACTGTGACAGCAGACAACCAATGTGCATTTAATAGCGGCATATTTATACATAAGACTATGGAGTCTACCTTGCAGGTCATTGAACTCGCGAATTTTTCAGGTCTATAGTTATACAAAACTGCGTTGAATATGCGTGTGGCACTAAAGATAGGTTTACATTTGGATCTAGCACTTGCGCCACTCCTTTTTTTTTGCTATTAAATTATACGATAATAAGTATGTGTAAACCTTAAGAGTTAGTAGTCCAGTCATTTGTTCTGTACATTCATTGTTTGCCCGTGTAATAGTATATCAGCTAATACATGTAGTGGGAATACGAATTTTCGTCATAAAAGGTAAAAACGAGTATATAAACCCATACAGTTTTGTCTTAATTCTATTAAGTTTATTCTAATAGAAAAAAAAATCGTGAAAAATGTTTCAAATCGCATTTTTAGAGCTTTCTTAAGTAGTTTACTTCAAATCTAGGGAAAAATAAAAATGTTCAGTCGTAGTTTGATCTATGGGATTTCATCGCGCGTAATAAAACCCACTATTACAGATGTCACTTGCACAGGATGGGCGTGGCAGTGGATGCACTGCACGCAGCTTCAGCGCCTTGCGCGTAGGGGCGACGGCACGCTGGTCGCGCGTGGTATTGTCGCCCGTATAGCCGTGGCTCGAAGGGCGAAAATAACAAAAATCTCGGGGGCCACGCACTCTTAAAATGCATGCAAGTGGAACTTCTGAGGGTAACTTCACGCTAGGAACTGCTGCACCACGGAAATATGTTTTGACCTATTTTACTGGAAGCCTGTACAAGTTTCGCGGCAGTTTCTCGTGAGCGGTAGCTGCACTTGCTCGATGTTATGGTGTTATTAGGCCTTAGCTGAACGGCTTGCCTGATCACACCTTCAAACATTAAACCTGCAAACGAGCGGGATTGCAACGCCACCATTTGGTCGTCGATCCTTGCGAGAGAAGACAGTTGCAGGAATCCCCTCCACCGGTCACTGAGCGGGGCCGCAGAACTACGCGCTTGATATAGGCCGGCGTAACACCTGGAACGAGCGTCCTTTCGTCTTTGGTCCTTTGGGCGACCCGACCAGCGAAGCAGACCAGGAAGATGGGTGTGTCCGGCCGGCGTTAACCGTCTCGCAGAATCAGCCTCCGGCGGCAACAAGGTGATGACTTTCCAGTTAGGTTTAATTAAAATGGCGTGAATCATAATGTAATTAAATAGTCATCTTGGTATTCAATTTAAAGCTCCCCCGATCATTAGTCATTTAAATAGCAACTGTATAATCTTCATGTAATAAAACCTCATCAGATACTGTTGTGCTCTACTGAATCATGAGTTATTATTAAAGATACGCCCCCAGCATACTCTCACATTGACATACTAAATTGTTACTAGTTCGTAACAATGGTGGAGGCTTGGTTCCTCCCTACCCTCTCGCTGCCTTGCATCAGCTTCTCTACACCCCAGTACACTAGTTGAAACCTGTACAACAACTTCACTGTGTGAGTTCGAGTAGTTGTTCGTTGTCACTACACTCTGTGAGTGAGAGAATGAAGTGAGTTGGGTGACTCATAACATCGGGGTCTCGAGAGCCGATGTAGGTTATTGAGATGAGTATGGAGCAGCTCTGGAATGAAGGGGGCAGGGAGAACGGGAACCCCCCGAGAAAACCCGCCGACCATCGGCATTGTCCGGCACGATTGCCACTTGGCAGTGACCCGTCAGGGGATCGAACCCGGTTCGCATTGGTGGGGAGGTGAGCAGGCTAACCACTCAGCCGCCGCGACCCCGCTGCTCTCTCTGATATTTGTAATAAAATATGCGTAAAGGAATCGAACCCGGTTCGCCTAAGTGGGAGGCGAGTAGTCTATCCACTACACCGCTGCGGCCCCTGTAAGCTTCGTGTTCGCCTGTGATGGTAAGAACAATTCATATCCGACAACAGTAAAGTCAGTCGCCCACAGATGCACAGGAGAGAACATTGGGGGCGTCGAGAATCTCACTGTAAAGAGCAGGTCAAAAATATCATTTGTTGACGTATGAAAACAATTTCGTATACGGGATCCAAATTAGTTTGGTTAGTTAGCAGTCTCTCTTCGTAGGCTGCGCTCTTTCACTGGTTTCAACCGACGTGACTACATGTTCGCCGTTGCAGGCGCGGAGTTTACGCTCCCGGCGTCAAAGTAGAAGGAAAACAGGTTTCCTGGTCCACGGAGCGTCAGTAGGACACCGCACGTGCGAGTGGGGTGGCTTGGCTCTCCGTCGCCGGGATATTGGTGTCCCTCGGGGGCGCGGGAATCTCTGGGCGCAGGAAAGAAGCGGTCGTCCTCTGGAATTCCAGACCCGATGTGTCCCGCTGGGACGCGCGCAATACCAGTCAACAGGACGACGGCGCGTCGGTGCGGGGTGCGACGGCGGTACAACAGGGCCCAGGGGCAGGCGGTTGGCGGGGGGTAGAGGGTGGTTCCAACAGTCAGAGCCAGGATAAACAACCCCCTGGGGGAAAGAGCTCCCATCCTCNCCCCCCCCCCCTACCGACAAGATAAAACACACACACACGTGTTAAGGCTCGGCTGAATCTCTACAACGCGCAACATGCGCATGGGAGTTGTTCCGATCCCACACTACAAGTGTACCAGTGCACGTCCTACGTTCGTTTTTACGATACGAAATACTGCAATAGACATTTCAGTGCAGCTTTCCAATAAGTGTAAGGAAATCTACAGTGGGCAGTCCTAGTGGCGCGGCATTACAGTACATGTTTGGTATTGCTGTGTTCATTCGTGCCAACCATTTAAATAGCAAGAATTTTTCATAGTCGATACGTACATTTCATTGCGCATCACCGCATAACGGCAACACCGTAGCTTTCTCTCGCGAGAAAAGTAAAACTGCCCCCGATATTATCGTTTATCGTATTCGATTCCACCTACCGCCTGCATCGTACATCAAATGGATGTGATGTGACGCGGATCGCAAATACTTCATGCGTAGATGTCACGAAATGCAGGGGGGAACGTGCCAAAAGTTAAACAGTCAATTTTGTGTTTTTTTTTTGTTTTTACAAGAAAACATTTTTGGCAACCCGTTTGCCGAAAAATTCTTTGTAGAAATACCAAAGGGTTTTCTTATAAAGATGTTCAAGATGTGCATTTGCAATATAACAGTTTACAGGCTCGTATTTCAATGTACAATATTGGGAAGTGGAAATAAATGTACTTTTCGTCCTTGAAAAAAATGTCATTAATAAATAGAAAGAAGACTGAAGAAATGACTTCGAAAAAAAATTCACGGAAATAATACACTGCGCTTTGTCAGCACGGAGACTCAAACCATCACCTACTGTTGTTATTTTCCATAGCATGACATATTTTTTAAGTTGTGTTCATTCTTTTATTAGAATTATTTTATTTTTAAAACAGTTTTACGTTATTTTCAAGATGCGCTGCTGTTATAAAGGGATCGCCTCTAAGCTGACGGGAAATGGAGGAATTTTATTTATTTGTGCCTAAAAGTTTGTGTTTGGCTCGGATTGTGGTGTATAATTTCCCCAGCCGAAATGTTANCCCCCCCTCCGCACGTGTGTTCACAAGAGCAGACAGTAAAAACCCAAAATAGTGTTTGGCATTAAGCTTTCATAAGCACACCTTTTTTTTCAAGTGAAAAAAAATTGCTGCAGTAAAAAGAAACTTTGTACATTTTTCCGTACACTTAAGGAAACTGCGCTTGAAATATATCTAAAAATTATAATTTGTGCTAGTTTTCATTATTTTTTAATTTATTTGTCATAATTTAATAAAATAGTTGTTTGTGTAAGCCAACGTTACTAAACCCAGTTTTACGACAAAATATTCAACAACGCGTGAACATATTTCGATTTATTTACACTGTAATGCGAAGAACAAAATTTTTTTCTTTACGTGCGTTTTAACACAAAAAAAACACGAAGATTTTACACAATTATATTTATTTTATGAAAATGCAATTACACCATTTACTTACTTACAAAACGGAAAAATCCTGTTCGCATGCGATAGCAATGCACCCTCATGGCGAAATGTATTTGTTGAGTAGAATAAACCTTAGCCTGTGTTCTACAGAAGAATATTTTTTACTAACAATTTTTTGCTAAATAACGTTTAAATTGTAGACTGCATGTGGTGCATTTTCCAAAAGTAAAAAAAAATCGTTTTCATGTAATTTTATTCACTTTGTCATACGTGGAAGTTAAAACCGGCATTTCTACAGAGTGATTCACGAGGAGTTACCGCCACTCACAGGGATTAAGTCCTCACATCATTCGGAGCAAAATATGTCATACAAATGTGGATCCTGTTCCCCAAATTCACAGAGTAATTCGACGACCAGCGTGCCCACCGTACAGCGGAAAGGAGTCGTCAACACCGTTTGAGCATCAATGTGTAGTGTCCTAGACGACCAGCTGATTGGGCAAGTCATTCTCCCGGGACGCTTGGCTTGTGTGGTGTGTCTGCAATATTCGCGAGAAGATCTGCCGCTGTTGCTTGAGGATATTCCGTTAGCAGTGAGACGTCGTATGATCTTCCAGCATGATGGTGCACCTCCTCACTTCCACCGAGCTGTGGTTGAACACTTTAAATGTGCATTTCCCTGAGAGATGGATAGGACGAGGCGGTTTTCAACCCTGGCTTCCTCGATCGCCAGATCTATCACCACCAGATTATTGCGTATGGGGATGGATGTAGGATATTTTTGACCAAAGGACTGCACAGACACGTGAGGAACTACTTGCGCGTATCATGCATGTCGCTACAGAAATAAAAGACAGCCGTGTGCAGCTACGTAGAGCAACACGCGCTGTTCATAAGCGTGCGAAGTGTACGGAAGTAGACGGAAACTATTTTGGACATGGTTTGTAAGCTTGTTAAACGCAATCGCAATGCTCAACTGTAAACAATACGGTATGATAATACATCATTGTATTTCCATCTGAAAGGATTATTATTTTATTCGTCATTTTTCAAATGTTCCGAATGACTCCTTAAATACTGGGAATAGTATCCACATCTATATGCCATATTTTGCTCCAAATGATGTAAGGAATTAACCCTGTGAGTGGTAACTCCTCGTGAATCATCCTGAATAACAAACTCTGAGATAATAAAATGTAATAAGCTACTTATACATATATATGTATTAAAACAAACAAAACTTTTCATATTTAATTTTGAATCTTATTAATTTTCCGCTAATTTTAATATGTTCTTGATTTTGATATTTTGTGGAATGGCTTTTACAAATTAGGATATATTTTCCATTTGTATTTGTTTCTGTTTGTAGGAATGGTCCCTTTTTTTTATTAAATTACGGCTTACAAATTTAATTGTATTTTTAATTTAATATTTAAATATGATAAGCTTTTCAAAATAAATTGGTTTGGGCCTAACTTACTGCTCGAGTAATATTAAGTGGCAATACCAAACAATCTTTTGTTTTGTTTCTCAACATTACTCGTATTTATAGTATATAGGCCTAAAACATACATGAATTCGAAACGCTACTGATGTCATCAAAATTAAAGAACGAAATCAGTATGGGAAAACTGCAAATTAATTCATACCTTTCAGTTAAATGTGGCCATTACAAAAGACGTGCCACAAAATAACCATGTTCATATTCCGACTGTACAAGAAAATAAACCAGCGTTCATTTGAGCTATTTCAGTGCCGAACCTGCGAATGAGCATTAAAAATGGAGTCAGAAATAGAACGACGCCATGCAGGAGTTTGTTGAAGGGGTTATATATTATGTTAAAATATTAAGCTTATAGTGCGATGATACCGCACCAGTTGAATTAGTAATTTTTAATTTACTACCAGAAAATAGCAGATAATTTACGTTCACAGAAAAAAACCGGGACTTTTTAGGGTTGTTAAGCCTTGTTTCACAGGTTGAGCTGACCCGTAGGTGAACGCCATAGTAAAGGAAATAGACAGGAACTGAGATAAAGGTTTGTTCCAGCAAACAAAATATATGTTATATACGGTCAAAAATATATTAAGTTGCCCCAACAAAATATTCTGTTGAGTAAACAAAACTCAAAAAGCAACTAAATTAATTTGTTCGTCTAACAAAAAAACACGCTTGAATTAACAAGATCTCTGTGTTGGGTCCAAAGAAATTAGACATCCAATGAAACATTTAGTCCAACAAACTAGACATTTATAAGGACACTCGTCTGATTTCCTTCGTTCAAATGTACAGCTGGAGAGTTGTTGTGTATTCTTTGTGACAATTAGGATGGCAACAGAGTTTGTTAGTACATGTATTTGTGTGCTATTCACAGTAAAGTGAGCATTTTTGAACGCCCTCTCATTTGGAATAATAGTCAAAAAAATATATTATATTTTAGCCTTAAACGTTAACTTCCGAGTGCAGTGGAATAAACGCACTGTGTTTATGGCTGACATGGTGACATTAATTTAAAAAGGGCATTAAAGAATAAAATAGTTGCTGAAAGAAAAAAGTAACTACAGGAATTGCTTGATAATGGTATCAAAACGTCCTAACAGTTCAACAGGGAACTAAACAGTAAATCTCTAAAACTTGAAATATTCATTTGCACACGTTGGAGACCGCGTATTTCGAAATGTATGTATTTAAGAACATTCCTACTTCATCGGCAGTAACTTCAGCTGAGGTTGCTTACGGCATTGTGCTCGTGCGCGAACGGTGGAGGTTCGAATCCCGGCGGAGCTTACCATTTTTTTTTTACGCTAACCGAAACTGTTAAGTCCACGTAGAGCCAAACACATCTTTAGTTGCACCAACAAAATCTTCGCCTGGGGTAACCAAAGAAGATTCAAATAATTTGGTTTCAAAAATCAAAATATTTTATTGCCACTACAAAAAACAATTAACTTGTTTGCGTCTGAATCAACAAAACCTTTTACTCAATGTGAAAGAAATATAAGTTTTTGTTCTCATTTGGGTTAAATATGGGTACGCTGCTGAAAAAAAAAAATGGGTGCGTGTACTTATGTACGTGCGGTGGAAGTTATGCTTCTTTGGCGTGACTAAAATAAAATTTTATTACGTATGTTACCATTTCAAGCTTATACTAATTCGGATCGTGTCCCACATCATAAATTAATTTAAACTTTATAAATGAAATGTTTTTCAATTTGCTTATTACGGGAATTGATTTTCTGTCGGTTTTAAATATAACCGCGTGCTATGTCTTGTACCTTGGATATTTGAGGTTCATTTTAGTTTAATTAACCTGAAATACTTGAAAACACTTTCAAAAGTTTATTATACAATTTTCGTCGGTAACAAATTTTTCACGGCCCGATGTAAGTAAAATTAATTGGTAAGATATATATATATATACACACAATGAATTACTAAATGAATGAAATGTTTTCCAATTTGCTTATTACGTGGACTGATTTTCTGTCGGTTTTAAATATAACCTCTTGCTATGTTGTGTACCTTCCGTTTGTATGTAGCTAGACGATACGCGCATGCGCGTTGGGCCACACCCCTACCACGTTCACTGTCGAATTTCGTTACACTCTGCGCGCGCAACTTCCGTTGCACACGAAACCCTCAACGTGCCAAAAGAAGTGTTACTTCAAAAAAAATCATTTGAGCCCATAAACAGCTGCACGTCACTGTTCGTTGGTTTCGAGATCAGAACGGCGGCGTTGCCACACAAGTACAGCTACAAACATAAAGTTGGCTCGCTGAAACAGCTGGAACCGTGAATCCACCCACCGCTGAACGCGCTAATGGGAAAACCCGCGGCGCACAATTTGTGTCCTCGCCGTGAGGGAATCAACGCCCGTAGTGCGCTCGCGGCACTGCAACTCCCGCACCCCCCTCCCCCTTCTTCTACTTACTCACGCCCACGTCACCAAAACAATCCCAGAGCGCTGGTCCCGTAATATGAATACGCACCACCGACGCGCACAATGGGTTTTGTTTTGGGCGGCGACGAGCGAGCGAGGTAGAGCACCCTAAGTGAGCCGGCGCCTGCTGCGTTTGTTTCGCAATTTGCATTTCGGCTGCGTTGTTCGGCTCCGCGCGGACGTATATTGTCCCCCCTCCCCCCTAACCATTTCACCTAACTGGTTGTTATAACACTTTTTTTTTGTCCGTGCGACGTTGCCGCGTCGCAGAACGCGCCCCGGCGTAAAGCAGCTTTCACGCGACGCAGAAGGCGCGCGCTTACAAAATGTCGCACGGAAGCTACATTCAGGACAGTTTCGCGAGGAACCGAGTTATTCTACACGTGTTGGACGGCAAGCTGGTGCTGGCTCGGTGCTGTACGCTCACTCGGACACACGCAGCGGGAGCCGGGAGAAACTGCGTGTGTATTGCGGCTACTCGCGAGAAAGCGGCGAGGCACCCGTTAATAGAGAACCTGGAAAATTCGCGGGTTCAACGACCTGCAGGCTAGACTCTACAGTCTTATGCACAGACATGCTGATATCAACTGCGCGTTGGTTGTCTACTGTCACAGTGGTAGGAGACAATTGGAGACACCGTTCTCCAGGAGGTGTCAAACACCGCGTGGACCAGTGGCTAAAGTTATATAAACGCACGTGTTTTGAATCCCAGCTTGTCCCAAAAAGGAATTTGCGAATTTTTCAAGTCTCTGCCCATTACACGCGCGCCGTGACGTCAACTGCACTGCTTAGTTTGTGTGGGCGATGCGTGGAACGAGCGAACGATTAGGTATAGCACAGAGCAAAACACGGCTTCCCTTGCAACAGTTCACCACACGCCGTTGGTAGGGGCAGGAAAATGTTGGCGTATTAGTAGCGATAGGAAAGAATCGCGAGTACGATGACGTGTAGGCTAGACTCCACAGTCCTGTGTACACTCAAGCGTCTCATTGGCTGTTGCTCCAGAGAGTAGCCAGTGTTACTGCACGCCTGGAAGTACGGCAGTCGCTGGTTGTTTCCTTGCAAGTCTGCCGTCGGCTCAGAGTCGTCCAGGGCGTTCATAATGAACTGAGATCAAATTGGAAAGGTGAGTCCAGCGTACATCTTGTTTGACGTCTGTCTTGTCCTGAAATGAATTCGCGAAACGTTCCAGTTCCTATTTATTGGACGTCCTCTGCTAGTCGTTAGACCATTCGTAGATCAACTAGATAGGCAGGAGAAAGCAGAGAATATATAGCTGTGCGAAGAGGAACCAGGTGGAAAGTAATTCACTGTGAAGAAATCTTGAACATTTAGTTTTGATAATGGAGTAGAGTTCAGGTAGAGTTGTGAGATTGTTGGACAAACACAACAAATGTGCTGTTCTATGTACCTAATAGTAACTACTTAATACAGTGTGTCTTTTTGATGTATAATTATTATAATTACTGCTAGTTATGATATTCCAAGGCTATCAATTTTTCTCATGCAAGAAGTTACACATTTGCTGCAAATTTGATTTCTTGATCTGTGGTTTTGTTTCTCGTGAGGTTTCCATGATTTTCTCGCATGACGTTTCTTAACCGAGGCCTCGTACGTAATCCATTATGCGTCGTGTAAAAGAAACATAATCATGAGTTGTGTGTTGCCCTTAACATTCGTGCTTTAGATTCGGATCACCCACAGGGTAAATAAGTAACCAGAGGATAAGGGCTGTATACCAATTCCCTTCAAGCATGTGCATGTTACGACAATAAGTATATACTAGTACGATCCCAATCCCTACTATAGTACGCACAGAGTCTGTACTTGCAAAGTACACGACGTTGCTTACTTGCTCTAGGTGAACTTGCGTACTTGCGGTGGTCGCCATGTTTGTTTTCAAACTTCACTGACGGGAACTTTTTGTGGGTCTACTTACCCGCCGTCTTATTGCTCTACGAAGCGACCAATGTGCAACATTATTTCTGCGTTTATAATAACCTAACTGTTACACATGACAAATACATTATTGATATTTATTGCAACAACACCAAACAACACCATATACATAAACGTAACCAAAGACAACCAACATAGAACACAAAATGTTTATGTACAGCAAAAACCAGAGAGTTGTTAGCTCAGAATGACAAAACACGGGTTTACTTCCTAGTAGTTCGTGTTAATCAAGTAGAGCCAGAAAAATCCCGTCCCAATAGTCAGGGTAAGTACACACCACGGCAAGTACGAATATGTATATACTTAATAAGTATGTACTTAGAATTGTGATACAGCTTTGATAGCGTGACGGTTCCTTTGATGTGTGCGTATACCCATTCTCTGATTGGCTGGGCGAGACTTAAGTCTCAGTGACCACTGACTGATGTATAAAAGTACATTATTGGTTATACAGATCGTGTAAACCCACCCTACAGACAGCGTGAACCTTAAGGCGATTTTACACGATACCGGATTCCGTAAAAAAAACTTGTGCAACGTCCGCCATAGTGGCCGGTAAACGGGTTAGTGTGGCACCCGTCATGGCGTTTCCCGCATTGTACGGCCAGATTTCGTTCCGGGTTTGGTAATTGGACACGTCCTATTTTTCGTGGCAGGTTCTATACAAGGTTTCGCACCTGGCCAATCACATCGCAAATTCAGAGCGTGGGGCGCTCCCCGTGGCTACTACTTGAAACGAGTTGATGAAGAAACCGAGAAGGATGCTTCCATCTTGATTATACATCTATGAGGTTGAAACTTTTTCAAATAAATTTAAAATACAACTACTAATATTGGCGATAACAACTTTTTATTACTGTTTAAAACCCTTCTAAATACTTAAAACATTGCCTACTGTGTAAAAAAAATATTTCCAGCGGTTTACGTATTAACAGTTTACAGGATGATTCTTAAATAATGGGACGAACATTGAGGGGTGGTAGATATCACTAAAACAAACAATTATTGTATAGGAATATATGGGCGGGAGTAACGCGTTGAAGCACAAAAACATAACACATTAACGGTAACATAAAATGTTCATTAGCAGCATACTTAACGAGTGATTCCGTACAGAAAATGTTAAAACAGTTGCTGGAAATGCATCCACCAACAGTCAGGCATGCTTGGCGACCTCTACATATGGCGTGATTGGCTGACAATGGTGGCGTGCGTGAAATACACGGCGTATTTGAATCTGTTCGCCAATCACTCCACCGACGCTACCAAGCTTGCATTACTGTTGGTGGTAGCAATTTTGAGCAATTATTATAAACATTGCTGTAAAAAGGCATTTAGCGGCGACGTTGTAAATAAGCGATGTGTTATTTTTGTGTTTGTGCCTCAACGCGTCACTCCCGCCCATATATTCCTATACAATAATTGTTTGTTTTAGTGAGCTTTACCACCCCTCAATGTTTGTGCCATTATTTTAGAATCATCCTGTATGAACAAATTAAGTGTGTAAACTGGCAGTGTAGTGGTTGAGTCGCGGTGACCTTCAGAACAATTATTTAATGGACGTGAGTTTGAAACTCCGTCAGACACAAATTTTTTGTATCGTTAAATGTTACATGCGGATAATAACTTGGTATGTAAAGAAAAATCTCTATTTGCATTGGTAATTGACATATTTCGAGAGGCAGAAATGTTTCTCGACATTATTTTGTCGGTTAAAAAAAAAGGCTCACATTGCACCTGTTCAGTTTAAAAGAAAATTTTCAACTTGAGTCGGCGAAGGAGGATACTTTTATGCCTTTAACTGTACTTGTAGCAATGCAAAGCTCGAATAGATACTGGCGGAAACGAACAACTAGTGTTCAACCCGATTTACTAGATAGTAGTTAATTACGTACACGACTAACAATCTCACCAACAAATAAACTATTGAATATGAGAAGGTTGAACGAAACTGGACTCTGGTTTCCTCCTACGTACAGGTTCAAATATGCAACCCGCTGCTTTTACAACGTATTCTTTATTAGCATAGAAAGAACAATTTCGCATCTTATACTACCTGCAGGCTAGACTCCACTGTCCTATGGATTTTCGAGCCTCAACTTCCTGTTCATTGGCTGCTGTCCTAGTGTGTGCAATTAGTAATTTAGTGTTTGGATATTCTTTATATTATTGTAAATGTTTGTGCCAGCATACGCGGTTATACAATAAATCTTAGTTAATATTATTGGTTAATAAAGTTAATTTTTATTATTTGAATTTTAATTATTTATTTTAAGGTGAAATTTAAATTGTTATTCATTTTACTTTAAGATTCTTTTAAAGATAAAATAAAAACTATGATTAGATACCCTATTATTTTATTTGTTAATTTTGACTAGGGTAGTAATAGTTATGTTCTTTAAACCTAAAGAATTTGGCGGTGTTTTAGTATATTCAGAGGAATTTGCCTATTAATCGATAGTCCCCGATTTATCTTTATTTAATTTGTAATCAGTGTGTATAACGCCGTTATAAGTTTATTTTGCAAGATTTTAATCTACAAATTTTTTTATTTTAATTTATTTCAGGTCAGGGTGCAGTTAATACTTAAGTTTAGGTGAATTAGAATATTATTTTAATATATGGATTTAGATTTGAAATTTCTAATCAAGGTGGAATTGTTTGTAGTTTTGTTTATTTTTGAGGTAAAACTGTAATCCAATCGCAAGCATAACAGAAATGTACGTGTGTTCGTAGTCTAGCTCGTGCTAAAATGTTCTAGTCCCTGCTAATACTTGACTTTGAAGCCTGAATAGAACGAAATTAATGCGCGTAATTTTTGTGCCGGCCTGCAAAATTCACAGTCAAACGTTCACAGTACGCGTTATTTGTTTGTAACGTGTACAGCAGTTTTGGTACTCGAAGCTAAATTGACAGAAGTTGACAATACAGTGGAAAAACTTAACGCTCTTGTTCCCAAATTTCTTTTGTTGTAATTGAAGAGTGAAATTATTTCCGAAAGATGCAGTGGCCAACGAAGACTTCAGTGATTCTCAGTGATTTTCAAGGCTCTCGAATGACGTTGAAACACGTGTAACGCGAAGTGGCAGTGTCTATATTAATGAGAGTCTACTTGCAGATCAGAGGATTCTGAATTTTACGGCATACAGAGCAAGAGAGAAAGTCAGAGAGTGAGGGAGGGAGTTTGAATGGTTTACTAAAAGTTCCCGGAAGAGGGATTTCACTTCCGCAAACTAATTATTGTTATGAAAAGTTAAACTCGCATTAAGATCACTCAGCCATTTCCAGGCAGCTACTCCTCTCCAAGTGATTCGGCAACTCTTAAATTAAATTTATAATCTGGATGCTTTTAAATTATTGCAGTAATGATTTAATAAGAAAGTCAAATGCAGATATATATATATATATATATAAAATTAAAAAATACATCAAATTGTAAGACAAACATTAACTGCGGATGGGAAGATGGCTTCCCGGTAATTAGAAAAAAATTCAGTGAAATGACTGAAAAGTACCGATAACAAATTATCCAGAAATTTTCGTGTGGATAAAAACACTTTGCTATCTCAGTTGCGAACATTATGTGATTTTCAAAATTGAAAAAATATATTTACAGAATTTTTTAAATTTAATTGAATGCAATTTATTGTGTCTGGTTTGTGGAAAAAAAATTTTTTTACGGAACGAGCTTAGTTGCGAATGTGTGTAAGTTGTGGCCGGCAAAAATACAAAGTTTTTGAATACTATAAAGGAATAAGAGTATAAATTGAAATATATTTGCCCAAAATAATTAACAGTCGTCTTTCAGATAGGCAGAGTGCTGCCTGGACTCGAAATACAGTTCTAGTGGCCACACAGAACTTTACTACCACAGTGGGTAGACTACCGCTCTGCGTGTAGGCAGCCACGAACCACAGCTTCCACAAACTCATTCACAGTACTGCGAATATTCAGCAAAGTACTCACATGGTGCAAAATAGCGACAACCAATGTACTCAGATTTCAAAACACGTGTGATACAAATCGCATTCCGCAATGTTCAGAGGCAACGCGGTGGTGTAGTGGTCAGACTACTCGGCTCCCGCCAAGGCGAACCAGGATGGATTCCCGGCGTTGTCACTCCCCGGGACGTGGGAATCGTGCCGGAAGATGCCGCTGGTCGGCGGGTTATCTCGGGGTTCTCCCGTTTCTCCCGCCCTTGCATTCCGGCACCGCCACCCCGTTCTCACATAGCTTCACCCTCATTGGCTCTCTAGGCTTCGATGTTAAGAACCACACAAGTCTCTCCACTTAATCACTCACTCACTTACAGAATGTTCATCGACTATCCCATGGTTGCGTAGACTTTTATGGGCGGTCATCATTACCTCACATACGTGATTTCGCCTATCATTTTTCATCATAGTAGTGTTACATGGGACGCCTGAGGGGCGTATTCGAGTTCGTGAGGGATGGATGTCTTAATATAAATAAAATAACTAACATCAATAATTATATTCATTCTCAATACTACAAACAGTCAAACAGCTGTTTTTATTGCTAAGAGCAATATTTAATTACTACCTCCATTTCAATTAAAGTCTTTATCACAGTCTTTACTGTCGCTAATGTCCCTTAAACTGCTCCAACTATTTCCACTCGTTCAGTTAAAACTGTCAACTTCCATCGTCCCGAATGTCTTTTCACTCGCGTATCCAGTCCACAGTCCCGCAGATCAGTTCCACCCTTCACTGCACACAAGCTCGCCGACGCACTCTCGCAGATCGCTGCAGTCGTCCCTCGCCGCTCCGGAATCACCCAACTGTCACCTAAGGCCACACGAGACGCCAAACTCTCGGCTCTTTATCACTCCATTCTTCAGAGGCCCGCACGTGGTATTTAAACTTAAGGTGGGTGCCGTCTAGAACGTTCTCGGCAATCCAAGATGTTCTGGGAAAAGTAATGATGATGACGACGTTCCTGCGTGATAAATGGAGAAACACGAGCTTCTCAGGGTGAGAGAATCGCAAGCTGCGATAGGTTTATTGGCGTGTGCAGCGGCGTCCTTTATGATAGGCCGCTCTCTTTTATATAACTGCTGTCCACTTCCACTTGCACGCGCGGGATGCGAAGCAGCGAGAGCGTATCAGCATCGCAAACAGACAGTACAGGGCCTCTCAAACTAAGCTAGGATAGTGGCTGAATACGTGTTTTTACCTCTAACTTACAATACTAGGTAAATGAGTGTTTTTAGCCTATTTTCCTTGCAAATATAGGCTTATAAAATCACCTTAGTGTCTGTCTGGATGTATGTATACCCCTTATTATATTTCAAAATTAAATTCAACCAAACTTTCTACGCTTACAGTGTCTATAGGAAGCATCAGGAAGCACACAGAGACATTATGTTTGTACGATGGAGTCAAATGGGAAAATAAGATTTTAGACCATATCTCGGGAAACAGCCAAACTGTTTCAATCAAATTCTTCTCCCAAGCAGTGCTATGGTAGGGCGTGTAAACTTGCTTCTCTTGAGTGACGCACACACTCGCTTTCAAAATGATATTCCGGTGAATATGACCAAAACCATACACTGATTACAACAGAATTTTATGCTCCAAATCCTACCTTGCTAATGATATAGCTGCCAACGAGACATCAAGACCCACCATTTAAACTTTCAAGGACTTTCGTAAAAACTATATGCATCTATGTAGACGACAGTAGGTTCATTAGTTATATAGGCAACTTCTTGTTGCTGTTTAAATTAAACTAGGATGTCTGAGCCTGAAATTTGCATCGACCCAGAGCAGAGCAACGGAAGCTGCTCTATCAGAGCTGAAATTAAATATGCCAGATATAAGTGATTGCAAGCATTCCCTGACTAGCTATTCCATTTCCACACCGCATTTTCATGAAGAAACAAGATACCTCGTGCCATGATCGTTCGGGCATCTTCGATAGTCTTCGGGAACAGTCGGGTCTGCTAAGGCTAACAGCTATTGATTTCTTGCCCGGCCCGCCGTGCGTTCCTGTTTCTCCATCGTGTGCTGCTTGAACTATGCCATTGGGCCGTGCACAATCATCTGTCTCACTAATCGACGAAGCAGTTGACGATTGGTGAGGAGCGAGTGAAGAGATTTGGGCGGCTCTCAACGTCGAGGTTTTCAGAGCCCGCGAGTGCGAAGTGAGGTGAGTACGTAGCAACACCGGAATGTAAAGGCGGGGAAAACGTGAGATCCCCGAGAAAATCCGCCGACCAGCGGCATCGTCCGGCAGGATTCTCACACGCGAAAACTGTTGACATATATTTCTGCTAGCAAAGAGGACATGTGGCGTCGTGGTGACCAAAACAATTTTGTTGCTGACCACGAAATTATTTTTTTAATATAGACATGACAAAAGATTTTGTGGCGCTAAGAATTTTTTTTTATCATTCCAGTATTTCGCGGGAGCTACAAAATTACGTTTGTGGTCACCAATAAATTCAGTGTGTTTGTAGGCAATAATTTTTTCCTTTGTCGGAACAAAAATGTTACGATGATAGCGGCAATACTGGTTGGTGAGGTTCACAAAGGTGTTTTGTAGGTAGGTACGATCTAACAAGTTCACTGTCGTCATAAGTGGGACTCGAGACTTGGACCTCTAAACTGCGAGATCAGCGTGTTACAATTCCGTTACCTTGCTTGACTGCAAAGTATTGTCTTCAGCATGTATACAACACGAATCTTATACGTGCCACACGCGACAAGGCTTACACACTTCACCTCATGAGAGGTTAATTTTCTGGAATCATTTACGTTTAGCATTTACTTACGTGCAATAAAGGAATAATATAATCCGTTCATAAGAACTTTATCCGTCGTGAATAAGTTCGTAATCTGATGCAAAGAAGCGAACACAGACAAATATGGCGTCGTGCAAATATGGCGTCGTGGCCAGACAGAAGGCGGCCACTTCGAATACGCCAGAGCGCATGCGCAGAATATAACGGGTGTAGTTTTGCAGTCGCAGTAAAAGGTTTTACTGCGGATAACGTGAATGCTATTGTTGAAAACTAAACATTTACTTGGCAGCTAATAAAAGGTTTTTTCAATAAACAAATATTATATTGAGAACTAAATAGCCTTAGTACTAGCCAATCTACGTGTTATTGGGCACAAAAATCTGTTTTTTACTAACAACAAAATTTCGCCTTGGAAACATCAACCAAAGAGTTTTTGTAGTCACTAACAGATCTTTTTTCACTGCAAGCGTGGCCGAGCTAATATTTTGTTAAAATTTTTGTATTTTAATTAGAAAAAAAAAATGTAATAGTTCAGGGAATGGGTTTCCTCGTTCATTAAAAAATTTCGTTAAGCTTATATTTTTTCCGCAGGGTAATGAAATCGATGATGGGTTCAAATTGAATATAAAGGTTTACGTGAGTGGTTTTTAGTTTAGGTTTACGTTCACAGACTGCAAAAGATATTCGCGTCTGCATGCCGAAGGTGTTATATTAATGTAATTACCAATCGTCACCTCACCTCTTCGACAGTCAGTAAGTGAAACAGAAGTTTTTTTTTTTTTTTTTGTGTTTTCACAACTAGAGCGAAAATATTTTAGGACAAGTTGTGTTCCAACGCACTTTAGTTCAGAACAGCTTTCGTGATTGGATCATTTAAATTGTTACGCGTCTTCTCTGCCTGCCCGCGAATCACGGACGGTCAGTATCGGAGAAACTTAACTCTGATTGGCTCACTCATGTAACAGACTGTCTTCACACAAAGACAAAGGTGGTTAAAGGACAAGAAATAGCTGAAAGAAAAAGTAACTGGGTACTTATTCAGGAGAACTACGGCAGCCATGTTGTGGAAGAGTACAGGTAATGTAAAAGTGCAGTTACCTGCCAAGGATGCGGATAAAATAAGGACGTTATATTAATATATTTATTTTCACCTTAATTAAATACCCATACTATAGTTTTCACAAATTGATATCGTTATCGCCTAAGAATTCATCGAGTACTTATTACACGAGAGCAAACTCGTCGGACGTAGCGAAAGCCATTTATTTCTACTGATGGATGTTCCACCAATTGGACCAACAACTGTTTGTCGGCGTTTCTAAACGGTCTCCTGTTAACCTGTACCTCGGAGCTGTCATTGGAAAAAGCTCTTAACAGCGAGGTCTTGAGAGCCGATGAGTGTGAATCGAGGTGAGTATGAAGCAGGGCCGGAATGCCAGAACGGGGGAAACGGGATATCACAGAGAAAAACCCCTGACCAACGGTATAGTCCGGCACGAATCCCACTTGCAAAAATCCGGGAGAGACCCGGTATGGGATTGAACCCGTTTCACCTTGGTAGGAGGCGAGTAGTCTGACAACTACATCACCGCGGCTCCGTCATCGGAAAAATAAAATAGAGTAGAAAAGCACACAGGGATGAGATAGCATGGAGGTTCCATTCATGTGGGCGTACCCATTTGGTGATTGGCTGCGTGGGGCTCTAGAATTGGACCTTGTGTGTGATAGGCCACTGCACGCTGCGGAAGGCTCTTTATTGGCTGGGCTACCATCTGGCGAGTAGGTCTCCAGGCGCTACTTGGCGTAACGGCGTTGCAACATTTTTCTGGTCGGTGACGCCATTTTGCTGGCGTGTGCGGATTGACTTAGTGGCATAAGCTGATGTTTCACCTCTGTATACTTGCTTACTCTATGACAGTGAATACTTAACTTGTTTAGGGCACGCACGTCACTTCGATGTCTATCTAACCTGATGCGTAGAGACCTGAAAAATTCGCGAGTTCAATGACCTGCAGGCTAGACTCTGCAGTATTATGTACAGATATGCTGATATCAACTGCACATTGGTTGTCTGCCGTCACAGTGGTAGGCGACAATTGGACGCCGTTCTCCAGGAGGCGTCAAACACCGCGTGGACCAATGGCTAAAGTAATACCAACGCACGTCTTTCAAATCCTAGCTTGTCCCAAAATTAATCCGCGGATTATTCAGGTATCTACTGATGCGAAATGCAACCAGCAGCGACATGGTTACCTAGTTATCAAACACAAATATAATTCCCCCTCCCCCCTCCTGGTGATTCGTACAAAAAACTGTTCGTTCAGGCGGTGTTCAACCCCATTTAATGCTCACGTGACTTCAAAAGCCACTCCCCTCCCCCCAGCTGTCCATTTTCACACGGCTGGAGCTACCGACGCAGCCAATTTTCCGCCAGATTTAGCCACTTTGTTGTCCGAGGCGCGAGCACTCGCCGGCTAATAACCACGACTGCGCGCCCAGGGGTGTCCAACGGACCGTCGCAGGTGAGCCTTCAAGCCAGTCATGACAACCGACGGACAAGACGAGGGTCAGCTATTTCATGTTGGTAGCGTACATGTAGATACGGCGGTTTATCGTGGCAAAAGTTGACTGTTTCCTAGGATTCAACGTTCTGTACACGTGTCAGACAGTTTATTTCCTTATTGCTAGAGACCTGAAGAATTCGCGTATTCATTTTGGGACAAGCTAGGATTCAAAACACGTGCGTTGGTATTACTTTAGCCATTGGTCCACGCGGTGTTTGACACCTCCTGGAGAACGGTGTATAATTGTCGCCTTCCACTGTGACAGCTGACAACCAATGCGCAGTCTACATCAGCGTATTTGTACATAAAACTATAGAGTCTAGCCTGTAGATCATTGAACTCGCGAATTTTTCAGGTCTCTACTTATTGCCTGTCATGCATGTATGAAGGTACTGCCCCATTACACTGGGCCAATGAGGATTCTGATACCATAAGGCACAACGTCCGTGATTGGTCTGCAAACAACTTGTCCGAGTCAAAATCTTATTCATTTAATCATGAAATGAGAAACTAGGCAGAGAGTGACATAATATATGTTAGCTCAAAAATTTGTTTCGTGATCACCATCTCTAAGTACATGAAAAATCGGTACGTGTGCGCTACTGAGGTGCGCTGTAGCCTTTCTCCGTTTCCCAAAATTTAACCGGTTTTCTGTCAATATGAGTATCATATTACCTTGCCTACAATACTTAGGGCCACCTGGTTTTCGAGAATAGATTTATGATCAAGATAGACTTCAACTTGTTACGTGCAAGCTTGCAAATTTCCTTTGGCAATTGGCTACGTGAATGTGTGAGAAGACATTCCCTACTCGACTGGGCCAATCAGGATTAAGTCACGCTGACACCGAAAATTCACGATTAGCTGGCAGGCACTTACGACGCATGCTGGTTACAACCATCCAATAGCGATATTGGTTGTTAACTAATGTGTTTTGGAGTACAATTAGACGTGGTATTTTTTCGAGAAAAACAGGCAACCTTATCGATACCTGGTCTGCGGAACACGGTCCGCTGACACAAGACTGCTGATTAGCAGAGACCTGAAAAATTCGCGAGTTCAATGACCTGCAGGCTAGACTCTATAGTCTTATGTACAAATATGCTGATATCAACTGCGTATTGGTTGTCTGCTGTCACAGTGATAGGCGACAATTGGACATAGTTCTCCAGGAGGTGTCAAACACCGCGTGGAACAATGGCTAAAGTAATAGCAACGCAAGTGTTTTGAATCCTTGCTTGTCCCAAAATGAATCCGCGAATTCTTCAGGTCTCTACTGATTGGTACATAGTGACCTTCTGACGTCACAACTTGCGTCCCGACGTCACAAGGTCCCACGTCCAAAGATCATTCGCGAGCGTCAACCTTCGTCCGCTTCAGCCGGGTGGCTACCACAAAGAACTGCTGAACCTCTAGCCGCGGGTGGTGTTTGTAGTGCCGTCGGCCGTGGGTAGCCCAGAAATTTCCCCAGATGCCGCGTTGCGCCGAGGGACACGATTCCCAGAATATTCTTGCGCTTCCTCCCAGTCGTCGGCTCCTCAGGCAAGGGGAGGAGGGGATGTGCCGCCAGTCAGGTAGGCTGTCATCATTCCCCCCCCTCCGCCGAGCGACGGAACGGTGAGCGAGTCTGCCTGGGGGGAGCCCGGACCTCACATAACCAGGCAACAGAGCGTCCGCGTCAAGTGTGAGTGTCCGCGCATAACAGTATAATATATAAGCAAGTATTAACTAATTAGACGAAAATCAAAGGAAATAACTAATTCTTCAGGAAATTAATAGTCATTAGTCGTTTACATTTATATCTTTTTTTTCTGTGATATTTGAATGAGTAGTGCATTGGGGAGGTGAATTACTAGATGGAGATTTTTTGGACATTCGCCATTGCGATGCAGGGGCGAGTTTCTGCGTTGTCTTTGTTTGCCAGTGTTGTGATATTTGTGTAAGCAGATACGTAACTAGCATGTGTAGTCTTCGGTGTGTTGTCTTTTGATCGTATATATATATATTTCTTTATACAGTATATTAGTGGGTCGCATTTAGCGTGCTGTCCTGTTTTATTTCCTGGCTTTGTGCATATTGTTACAATTTTCTCTCAAAGTCAGTGGGCTAGACCAAGTTCGTTAAAGGAAGTGGGTCCTTATTAAATAGGAAAGTTAATAATAATTTCCTAATTTTATTTACAATCACTAATAACCAAATTCTCTTGACTCAACATCTCACAATAAATAATCACTTGCTATTTACAATTAATGACTTCAATCAACACAAATTAAAATTACCTCTGAAGAAATTAACGCAGTTAAATAATTAAAAATCAGTCCCAATAGACAGTGCACCAAAACCTATTCAGGTATTTTACAAATTATATGTCCATATTTGACAGTTCCGATATTTACAATAATGTTCATATTACATGTTGTTCAGTCCCACTTCAGTTTGTTCCAGGTCCCACCAGTCCGCAATGTTATAGAGTTCTGCGAGCGGTTCCATGCACAGTAGACTTCACTCGTCGGGTATCACGCCCTCTCGTCCGTTCTGCCACAAACGCCTCGACTGCCGTCGTCTCGCAGTTTCCCGTCGTCGTTGTATCCGACTTCGCCCATCGCACTCACCCAGATGGCCTCCGCAAAAGACTACCGACCCTTGGACCGCTGCAATATTTATATGGTCGTAGGCCATCGCCCAGAAATCTCTCAAAATGCAGCGTTGTGCCGAGGGTCCTAATTCCTAGAATATTCTTGTTCATTCTCTACACTTGTCGGCTTCTCCAGCAGGAGAAGGAGGACGGTCTGTGACACCAGCTACATCACCGCTGTCAGTCATTCCCCGGGTGCCCCAGGGGATGGAGAGGGGATAGCTACGACGCAGCGAGCGGGTCTGCCTAAGGGAGGGTCGAGGTGGTTTGTACCTGCGCATAACGGGAGCTCGTGGCCGGTGCGAGCAGCAGCGCGTAACACTGCCTCCTCCTTAAGTCTGTTCGTCCCGAACAGTTTCTCCGACATCATTACCTTCGTACAGCGCGATTCGGTTGATGTACACAACGTTTGGATTCGTCCAAAAGCCCTGTCAACAAATCCGGTAGACGACATCATTTATCTGTTTCAGGATACTGTATTGGCCTTCCCAACATTTCCGAAGCTTCGGGAAATATCCATTCTGTATCTGAGGGTTGCGCAACCACACCAACTGTCCTTCTTGAAAAGTCTCTTCAGGCATTCTCCGGTCGTATGGGGGTTTGCTTGTCAGTATTAATTTTTAGGTACCTCCGGGCAAACTCATGAATGTCGACTAACTTTTGACATAAATTAATGGCATATTCTGGGGTGACTGCTTTTTCTTCCACTGTATGTCTGAACAGCAGGTCACCAGGTAGGCAGAGCTCTCTCCCAAACAGCATCATTGAAGGTGATACCCTTGTAGACTCGTGGACCGCCGAGCAATTTGCCAGGAGAAATAAGGGTACGTTGGAGTCCCAATATTTTTGGCTGTCTTCTACGAAGATCGCCACATACTGTTCCAAGGTACGATTTAGCCTCTCGACTATCCCACCCGACTGAGGGCACAATGCTAGTGGTGCGGTGTTTATTCATTCCTAAAATCCTCGTTACCTCTTGGAAAACAGCTGCCTCAAAATTTCGCCCTTGATGAGAATGAAGCTCAAGTCACTCCAAAAATTGAGAAAATATGCTCTACAAAAGCATCAGCTACCGTGCCAGCCTCTTGGTTCGGCACCAGTATGACCTCGAGCCGCACTGAGAAATAGTCTCTTGCTGCCAGAGGATACCTATTCCCTCTCTCAGTGATTGGTAGTGGTCCGAGAATGTCCACTGCCATCCTCTCAAATGGGGCCCCAACATTGTATTTCTAAAGGGTACCTTGTCCCTTAACCCTCGGACCCTTCCTCGCAGTACATGCATCACACAGACAGCACTACTTCTGAACAGCCGCCTACAATGCAGCCAATATAATCTCATTAAAACTCTGTCAAGTGTCTTATTTACACCGAGGTGACCACCTGCTGCTGTGTTGTGGAGTTCTCTTAGCACTTATTGGATTCGGCACTCTAGTAGGACCAATTGTAAGTGACTTTGTCTCCCATCATTACTATCCCAGTTCCTGTAAAGCACACGATTCTTTAAAACAAGGGAATTCCACTGTGCCAAGTATGCATTGATTGTCATGCCTAGGCTGGATATCTCCTCCCAACTTAATTGACGCCCAGCTTCCTTCCACTCCAATATTGGACGCAAGGTGGGGTCACTTAGCTGATAATTTCTTATGTCCTTTTTATCCCAAGTAGGTGACCTATCGCAAGATACAGGGTCTTGAATTCTTGTTCTCCTTGCTTTCCACGAAACACTGCCCTTTTCCTTCTGGTGTTCACAATGACGACAGAATTGTTTGCACAGTCTCTTGGAAAGTACATCTGCATTGCTGTGAAGGCATCCAGACCTATGATGTATTTCAAAGTCATATTCTTGCAGCCAGCATAATGAAGCAAGTTCAGTTCTTAGGGTGAAGAGTCTGCTGTAGAGATAAGGTCGAAAATGTGAAATTGCCTTCACCACTGCCAGAAGCTCCCTGCGAGTCACTCAGTAATTCCTCTGAGTCTTGTGTAGCACCTTACTGAAGTATTCCAGTGGCCTCTTCTTTCCATCCTGAATCTGAGATATCACAGCCCCTATACCTACATCACTAGCATCAGTATCCAGAATGAATTCACGCTCTCTTCTCGGGAATACCAGTACTGTTGGAGGTATCATAATTTCCTTTGGTATATTCATGCAGAGGTTTTGCGATCGTGGCGAACCCAGGTAAAAATCGACAGTAGTGAGCACATATGCCCAGGAAAATTCGCATTTCAGTTTTATCCTTTGGTAGAGGCCAATCTCTTATTGATCTCGTCTTCTCACGGTCTGTATAAATCCCACGTGGCCCAAGAAATTAATTTTCTTTTGGAAAAGGTGGCACTTATTAGGAACTAATTTCAGGTTGGCTGCAACGACTTTCTGAAACGCAGAATATAGGCTTGTCAGGAGTTCTTCAAATGTTCTTCCAGTGACCACAATGTCTTCTAGGTAACCCTGACAAATGTCTAAGTGTAGAACTTTTTCCATCAGTCGTTCGAAGTTGGCAGGGGCATTGCATAGCTCAAAGGGTATAACCTTTAATTGCCAGGTTCCTTTCCCTTGGGCACAAAAGGCAGTCTTTCCTTTGTCTACCTGGGCCACCTCGCACTGCCAATTCCCGCTCTTCATGTCTAAAGTAGAAAACCACTGTGAACCTGCTAGGCTATTGAGTGTGTCATCTATTCTATCTGATAGAGCCATCCTACTTTTTAACAAACACAATGGGATAAGACCATGGACTGACTGATGGCTCTATCACATCTAAATCCTTCATCTAATTCAGAATACCATAAACCTCCTCATATAAAGCTAGCGGTAGTCATCTTGGGGTCTGCTCTATGGGCCTGGCATCCCTATGTCGATGTGATGGCATATGCAGCATTAGTTCTACCAAGATCTTCGGACTCACAGGAGAAAGCACATCTGTTTCTCTGTGGCAATTCTCTTTTTCTTGTCAGCAGTTACCCCAGAGCAACGTATTACACTGTGCGATGGCTCAAATGGATTATGGAGGAAGCCGGCGCTTCAACGAGTCATCACATGGGCAACGATTTCGTTGTGAATTTTTTTGCTTTTGCCATATCATTTTCTGCAGGGAGGGGGGGGGGATATCACTCTTCCTATTAAATGCTGATATCGACCATGTGAAAGGACGGCAGACGAGTAATTACGGCTACGAACTGCTCCAAGGTAACGAGCGTTAATTTTATTACGGGCCTTATTGCTACGTCTTGAAGCCAAGCCAGTTAATCAACAAAAAGTGCAAAGAAGTTATATATTCTTTTGTAGCAGCTTTAGAGAATTGTTATTCGAAAGTAGTCACCGCAAGTTACTACAGTTAATATGAACAAGTAGGTTAGTGACTTGGTTTACGACTCTTCTGGGTCGCGTCTTTTTTTCGAAGTTGTATAAAAAGGAGGCGTCTGGAACACTTACAGAAGTAGTACATGAAAGTTTTATCTGTTACAAATTTTAGTAACTTTTTCAATTATAAGAACGTGTGAAAATATATGTCATGGACCAATGAAATACGTTTTTAAGTAATATCCTCGCTAACGAATTAATAGTTAACTATGTTTAATAAAATGGTTGATGTTTTTATGTTGGATAATATGGCTATCAAATCTGGTGTTATTGCAAAGATAACATTTCGTGCAATTTAAAATAAATGTAAAAAATATTATTTTTTTATATTTAACATTTTTTTCACATATATGGCATCTTATTTTGTTTTTACTATGTGTTACGTGGTATTAAGCATATGTTTACATTGCAAATTTTTTCATTGCTACGACTTAGTTAATATTTATTACTATGGCTGTAGCAAAAAATTTGGTTTTTATATCAAATTATATAAAATATAAAATGTAAAAATTATATTTAAGCAAAATGGTATCACATAAATGCGCACCAGTTGAACAATGTTTTGAAAAAAAATATATAGAATTATTATTATTTTTGTATCTAACACCGTTAAAATGCTCGATGGCGACGCGATGGGCGGGCGAGTGTGAACGTGTGAAGTGGGCGGGTCTGCAGGGCGCGGTTTACACGGCAACGCCGACACGCCAGCCATGTCGCGGAGGCTGTTAACATTCCCCCGGCTTCATCCAGCCTCCCCGGGCCGGCGATAGGTACACGGTGGTGGGTCATCAGTCTCCTCCGACTACCCGCGGACCCGACACAGCCGCGTCGTTAGAGGACTTTCCCCGCAGGAAACAAGCTACTGTCACTGTAGGATCTCCGCCGAACATACACCTATCATCGCTGGCCGTGTTCTGCACGCCAGAGGCCACGTGCGATGCACTTTGTGTACGGACTGGTAAATTTCGCGATTTAAGAGTGCTGGTCACCGAAAAAAAACTCATTATTTAGAGAAAACTGAAAAATTTGCGTATTCATTTCGAGACAGTTTGGATTCACAAACTTGTACGTTCATGTTACTTTTGAAATTGGTCGACGCGTTGTTTGACGCCTTCTGGAAATGAACGAGTCAGTAACAAACATGCAATAAACTGTAGATCCAATCACCGCCACAACAAGCAACCAATGAACAACTGGTAGCTGCATCACTTTATATAAGACTTTGAAGTCTAGCCTACAGGTCATTGAACTCGCAAATTTTTCAGGTCTCTAATTATTTTATATTCTTACAAATAACCATTCTACTCGCTGATATTACAAACAGGTGAAAGTTCCTTGCATAACGAGATTTAGACCCCATATTGTTTATATAATAACATGACAAAATCGCTATGTTAGTATTTTTGGGAAATACAAATAAAATATTACCCACTTACCAAAATGAGATAATTCACATTGAAATAAGATACTGCAATTACTTCAAGAAGGCTTCAAAGTCATGCTATGAAATGTTTTAACATTTTTATATTTGCTCTAAAGAAGGTAATTTTTTCATATTTTTATTTGCAGCAGTATGTTATTTTTTTTTGTAAAAGTAAATTTTATAATCATGCCTTATAATGAATTGAGACATTAATTTTCAGGCACCTTTGTTAAATTGTCTGTAAATGCTTGCGTTCATTTTATTTGTGTGTCTCAAAACCCATAAAATTGTGATTTTCACAAGCGTTAATACAAAAACAATGATATCTAAATTTTTTACGAAGTAAGATAACTCAAAATTCCTGTCTTAATTATTATGATACCAGAACCCTTAAATTTAAATGTAGGCTAGACTCTGCAGTACTATGTATACAAGAGAGTGTCAGCTTTTCGTTCTTTCGCTGCCACCTTAGATAGGAGCCAGTTTTATCCTTGAAGAAATGGGGCCGTGGTGGCGCAGTGGTCAGACTACTCGCCTCCCACCAAGGCGAACCGAGCTCGATTCCCGGTGGGGTCACCCTGGATTTTCGCACGTGGGAGTCGTGCCCAGGGATGCCGCTGGTCGGCGGGTTTTCTCGGGGATCTGTGGTTTCCCCCGCCCTTGCATTCCGATGCTGCTCCATTCTCATCACGCTTCCCTCTCTCCGGCTCTCAAGATATCGATGTCAAGGCTGGCCCAAAACTCTCCACTGCATTCCTCGACAAGATAGCACGGAATTGACGTGATTTGGTAATTGTTTTCATTAAGGTCTGCTACTTGTCGAGAGTGGTCCATGGCCTGTCAAGTTAGCTATGAATTAAATATGAGTAGGGACACCCGCATTTCGCGAAACGATTTCACGACCAGTTGTATTTTGCAATGCTTTAGCTCAGATCCACCTTCGTGATTGGACGGTTTCCGCGCTACGCGTATTAAGTGTATGCCCGCGAATCACAGACGCACAGTATTGACGTTACCTTATTCTGATTGGCCAGTCAAGCAGGAGAGGATCTTCTCACAAAGGCATGTTACCAATAAGCAAAAGAAAACTGTCGGTAGGCCCGTAGCATGTGCGGAAAATCTTTTCGCGAAATTCGGGTGTCTTTAGCTATGAGCAAATACCTGAAAAATTCGCGAGTTCAATGACCTGCAGGCTAGACTCTACAGTCTTATGAACAAATACGCTGATATCAACTGCGCATTGGTTGTCTGCTGTCACAGTGGTAGACGAAAATTGGACACCGTTCTCCAGGAGGTGTCAAACACCGCGTGGGCCAATGGCTAAAGTTATATCAACGTAAGTGTTTTGAATCCTAGCTTGTCCCAAAATGAATCCGCGAATTATTCAGGTCTCTACCTATGAGACACTCGCAAAGTAACATAACCTCATTACTTTTTGAAGTTTAGACTGTCCTCAAAAAAATTGCGCGAAATTTTTCTGTCCCGAACTGTGTGAGATCACGTTGCCTTTTTGTGACAACGCAGCTGTGGCAGATGTCGAAATTTTGATAAGCATACTGATCAAAACTTTGCCGGTGCATGCGGGAAACCTACCCCCACAACGACACCCAAAATCTAAGACTCATAATAACACAATTAATAATTAATGGCAATGAGGATACATGAAGTAAAATATAACATCCGAAAAGAAGATTTCATATACTTTTCGAACACGGAAGCAGAAATGGCAAATTTATGCGAAAATAGTGTGGGGGTTGTTGTAACTTTCAAGTTTGATTAAATCTGTTTGAGTCAAATGCGAATGATTGTAGTTGAAGACCACGCAAAACAAGAAACAGAAGACCAGGCAAGTTGTAGGATCGGACGTTTACGTTTTTTCTGGCGCAAGTTATGAAGAAAATGTGGCAAACAGAGAGAACTTGACTATGATCTTTGCCGACACAGCAACAGCACGTGAGAATGTGCTTTTCGCTAATTCATGGGAAACTGTGGAAAGTGAAGTAAGTCAATTAAAACTGGAGCATAAACTAACATCACCATCTCCGATAAAACACCTGAGACAAATACCTGCCCTATGTTACTCAACACTTTGAGCACTAGGCCCATATCCAGCTCAGGTAACGATAGTAATATAAATGACTTTGTCCGTGAAGACAAAATTCGCACGGGCGTCCTTTTGACGATTTTATAGTTTCTTTATTGACCTAACATGAACGATATGTCACATTAGTTGTAATTATCGTAAACAAAATATCAAACATTTATTGAGTATTAAAATGAATAAAATAGAGTTTACACACAATTTATGGTTTCTTGCAGCTTTCCTGTGTAACTTTATTATAAAGATAAATTTATATAACTACCTTTCCCCCCTTTCCCCCGCCCTGGGGCTCCTACAGCACCCATTTTCGTAGATAAGTTGTTAGAGTAAGGGCCTGCAGTTCATGATTTGTGTTTAAACCTCGCTTCAGAAATATTAACATTTCTTTAAATTAATTTTTTTAATACACTTTGAAAACCAGCACAGCGAAGATTGAGCGTTTTTCGTTATTGCTTATTTTAACCATATAAGTACACAAAAACTAGGCAGAAAAATTAAGGAGCAGTTCCATGTAATTCACGGCAAATTTTGCGCAAGTTAAATATTGAGTTCCATTTATTGAAGGAATTACTAGTCCGGAATTTTACGAAGAGTTCAAGATATATTTTTGGCTAACATNCCCCCCCCCCCCCCTTTTTATGTGTGGGCTAACCACAAAACCTCTAGTAGAAAAAAAAATTTGGTTTGTGTTTTCTTTTACTTATTTAAAAATGAAATGAAATTATTTTCTAAGAATAATTCAACTACTCTTGCATCTTATATCTCTCGCGCGCTCTTCGTTTTGTTTCTTTATGCCGTAAATAATATGCGGTCCCGCGCCTGAATGCAACTCGCCTGCTCTTACTCGCAACTCACTCGGCGCCGCAAAACTTCCCAACTAAAGCGAAACGCGGCCGGCGGAGATTTGTACGAGATAATGCCGCTTCGTGCGCGCGTGAATCTCGGAGTTACGAAATCCGGCGCTGCAGGTGCGAAGTTATCGTACTAATTTGCGGTTACAACCGGAACTCTTCAACTTCAGTTTCCTCGAAGCAGGATGCGCACTCGGTTTGCTCAAGAAGGAAAGTCGCGGTGTGTTATAACGTGCTCCAGAGCGCTGATATCTCAACCCACTCTGATATCTCTGATATCTCAACCAACTCAGACACAGTGTACGCCATTATTAACATGTTGCGGAGGAAGGTTATATTTGGCCAGCACTATACACGGTGAAGCTCAATACCAACGATCTTCGTTATGAGTAGGGGTATATGAATTTCACAAAACTCATTTCGCAGCAGCTTGGGCTTCGCACTCCTTTACAGGGGGCCGCAGTGGTGCAGTGGTCAGACCACTCGCCCACCCACCGAGGCGAAACGGGTTCGATTCCCTGCGGGGTCGCTCCAGGAAATTTGCATTGCGGGAACCGTGCCGGAGGATGCCGCTCGTCGGCGAGTTTTCTCCGGGGTCTCCCGTTTTCCTCGCCCTCGCGTTCGGGCGCTGCTCCATACTCGCCTCACTTCACCCTAGCCGGCTCTCAAGATCTCGATGTTGAAAGCCGCATGAATCTCCCCACTCCTCTCCATGACGCGCGACAGCCAATCAGACCCCAAGGCCAGTGTCCGCAACTTCGCGAGGCCAAAGAGCAGTCGAGTTCGCCAACATGAAACAAACTGCCACGCCAATAAGCTTGTCTGTACTTACCTATTCTGTGGCCCGTGTTACGAAAGAGAGTAGATAAGAAGCGAGTATAGCGGAGGAGGGCGTCGACGAATGAGCGAGTGTAGCGGGTGAAGCGAGATGAGTGAGAAGCAGCCCTGGAATGCATTGGCGGGGGGAAACCGGAGATCCCCGAGAAAACCAGCCAACCATAGTCATCGTCCGGCACAATTCCCACGTGCGAAATTTCTGGAGCGAACCCGTTGGGAATCGAACCCAGTTCGCCTAGGTGAGAGGCGAGTCTATCCGCTATACGACAGCGGCCCCCTGTACAATGCGAAGAGTAGTTTGTCACGAAACTCAGTTTAGTTAAACGGGTGAGCATTCGGTCAGCTTTATGCTTGATTATGCATTGCACACATAAAATAAACTTAGTTTTACCCAACTTCTTTTAAAGCGTTGCTATTTTAATGTTCCGTCGTTTCACTGCACAATTTGCCACGAAGACAGCGTAAAATGCGTAAAGAGGCGGGAAGAAACAGTGAAAATTAATTAAGAACTGAGACGTTGAAGTTGGTTGGGTTAAGTTTAACTGAAGCTATGAAATCGTGTCAAAATTAAGATACAATACCTTACAAAAGTAAGTTGCATATAGGAACTAGCGCAGCAGTCTAAACGTTATCCTATGTGACAGTGGTGAGACAATAAAGAAAACATTTAATTCTGAGTCAAGAGTCATTTCAAATAATTAGGAAACGCTTTTCATCGCGATGAGCTTTGGCAACTTTGATAAACTGTCTAGCTGAAATAATGTTAATTACTTTGATAAATTTAATTTTTGCACGTATAAATACACCCCCCCCCCCTCCTGAAGTCGGATGATAAACCCCAGCAAAAACATATACTAAGCATAGGTTTACTATGTACAGATCAATTATGTAATGCACTATGCTACTGCAGAAAAAGCCTGTAACTTACGTTTCTCAGTTGATGTCGGAACCCAGGACACCTGAAACACAAGCAAGAAATGAGATGATTTTATCACTTACAAGACGTTTGTACCTTAACGCTACATTACAATCTAATAAAAAGGAAAAAATATATTTATTAACCTAAGCTAAATAGTCGAATATCCATGTTATCTTTCTCGTGTTTATATACGTTCAGGTATCAATGCAGTTTTGTATATAAGTTTAACCCATTCATGTTATGCAGTAATAAGACCTAAATGCTAGGATACATACAGCATAAAGTATATGTATTTGTTTCATAATTTCTGCACTTTTGAAGCTTAAAATAACCCGTATTTCACAGCAGAACGATGCAGAGCGGAAGTTTGAAAGGTTCCCAAAGAGCATGACTATATATATATATATATATATATATGTGTGTGTGTGTGTGTGTGTCTGTATAATTGCATTGACAGAGGCAAGGGAAACAGTTACATGTGGGTGATAACATGCCTCAAAAACCATCCGTGCCGTTAGCGAAACCTGATGTTCGTTAACGTAACACGCGGCAGAGCATTTAACATAACAGAACTTAGGTGGTAGTTCAATACACAGCGCATGTCAATATCCCTGTACTGACTGCATCGAGGTGTAAGCTGCTAGTTGTAAAATGAGCGCTATTGAAACACATGCTGAGGATCTACTTTCTCTACGCATTTTTGCATCCTTTCATAAGTAACGTAAACTTGACATGACCGTCGACACAGTGTACTGTTAACATTCCACGAATTCACGGCAACTTAATGTACAGCTAATGTACGGAAACGGGATACGCAATAGCGGCACGTGGATCTAAGCTCCGTAAATATATTCGCGGAACTTCTCCGCAGCTTCCAGTTTTCGGGAAACCATCAACACCCAGACCACGCGAGAATAAGTGTGACCAGAATTTCATGATTTCTGTAGCCACTTAGATCTGATACTTTCAAAAACTAAACAGTAACATCAGGTATCCGTAAACCGTTAGCAACACTCAAACACGCAGACATCATTACAAGAAAATAAAGAGTTACAATGTGACATATCCATAAAAAACATAACATATTTATCCGCAATATTGCCATAGGATGGTCTGCTTGAGGAGGGGATGGAGCAAATTTGATTCTGGTTCAAATATCACTCCACAATAAAATATTACTTTTATAAATTCCCTTTCTATACACAGTAAAATACCTAAATAAGGAAAATTTAATAATTTTTTTTTGTAATACAGAAAATTTTATTCAGGGGTTTCATGAATTCACGGAGAGAAATTTACGGAAAATCCGTCACTGAAAAAACAACAGGTCTCTAATTTTACGAAGAGATCTATCGAATGACAGAAAGCTTGTATACGAATGAGTTTAAATGTATATATAAAGTTTACTGTGAAATTGTTATGAGTTGAGTTGAGAGATTCAGCCGGCTCTTAAAAACGAGGTCCTGAGAGCCGATGAGGGCGAAATGAGGTGATAATGGAGCAGTGAAGGAATACCAGGGCGGGAGAAACGAGAGGTCCCCGAGAAAACACGCCGACCAGCGGCATCGTGAGGCACGATTACCTTTTGCGGAAATCCGGGAGTGACCCGGCCGTGGAATTGAGCCCGGTTTGTTTTTGGTGGGAGATGAGCAATCTAACCGCTCAGCCACCGTGGCCCCGAAACTGTCATGAAAGTAACTTACATGCTGCTCCTTAGTCTTATATGTTTATAATACAAGCAGAAACTTAGTTGATTAAATTAAAATACCCATAAATTTTTACATGATACTTTTGGTATTTCAATAAGTAGACACCTGAAGAATTCGCGGATTCGTTTTGGGACAAGCTAGGATTCAAAACACGTGCGTTGATATAACTTTAGCCATTGGTCCACGCGGTGTTTGACACCTCCTGGAGAACGGTGTCCAATTGTTGCCTACCACTGTGACAGCTGACAACCAATACGCAGTTGATATCAGCATATTTGTACATAAGACTGTAGAGTCTAGCCTGCAGGTCATTGAACTCGCGAATTTTTCAGGTCTCTAACAATACTGACCGCTTGTCTCTGTGTGAAGTCATTGTGTTCTGCTGGGAGTGCTACAGTTAGTGTGCCTGTTAACATTTTTTAAACTCCGGCTTATTCAATGTCATTCAAAATAAGGCAAGAGTTACAGAGTAGGTACAAGCACACGGTGATGTCATGTGGCGGTTCCTTTGACGTGAGCGTGCCCATTCCCTGATTGGCTGCGCGAGGCTCTTGGCTGAGCTGCCGGCTGACAAGCAGGGTACTAAGCGCTGATTGTCGAGCGGCGTCCCGACGTAATGCTGGCTAGGGAAGCCATTTTGTTGGCGAGTGCGCCTATGTATTCTTAAGTACTCTGCGCTAGAGCCGTGCCCCTTATACTCGCCCTTACAGGAGCGCCATTTCTTCTGGTCTCTGCCTTCCCACTTAAAACCACCTGACTTCTTCACGTCACATTTTACGCGATCACTCCAATCAATTAAATTTATTACTGGCTGGCTCCCTGCCAATGGAGTTCGGAGTTGATATTATGTTTCCTGATCTCAAGCTTAACTTTTTTTCTCACAGACAAGACTTGAACATGATCAGGCAATGCATTATAAATCTTTGTACCTTGGTAAGCAAAACTACTCTGTGTCAGTATAAGGTTACGTTTTTTAGTAAATAAATGTAATCTCTTTCCAGTACAATACTTATGCACAGAAGCAATGCCCTGCAGATCAGATAATTTGGATTCAATATACATAAAAAAATTTAGAATATAAATTGGCGGCAATTACAATATTCTTCAGCTAATAAAAGGTCACTTACATTAAGTGTGGGCAGGTAGTTCACACATTAGTCTAACAGATATTTTTTTATAAGACAAATAACCTGTTTGCTAAATGGGGATTACCTCAACGAATAGTGCCATAAGATTAAGGCGGTTAACAATAAAGTGAGCACTTTTGAAATCAACCTTAGAAACAATGCACTTCTCCTACATGCATATATTTTAATGTGCGCACTGAGTGACATGGGCCCAGTACATTTGGTAACAATGAAGAGAAAGTAGTTCCTTATATTGACGTCGAATTAAAAGTGTCGTGTAACTATTGCAATAACTGACATAGTTTTTTTTTATTTCTGATTTTATAAATGCATCTAAGTGTAAAAAATAGCAAATTTAAGAAATATCTACTTTCATAGAAATGTCCCAGTTTCACTTTATCGACGCATGAATAACGCGAAGTGTTGAAGTGTTGATTATACGTAACGCGGAAGAATACACAACGTGGCATCAAGTAGATCCTAAGAAAGGTTTCCAAAAATGCTCAGTTTACCGTGAACAGCCTTCAACAAGCTAACTAGGTATGAGACACACCCAGAAAGATTTATATAGTAATATTATATTTTAGGGCTCGAATAATAAGGTGCCATTTGCAACTCGACTAGCCACAATGTCAGTATGTAAGTACATATTTTAAAAGGGAGTGCGTGTACTTATGTACACGCGTTAGAAGTTATACTTCTTTGGCGTGACGAAAATAAAATATTCGCGCATAACCTCAAATACTTGAAAACACTTATAAAATTTTTATTTTACAACGATACGCGCCTAACCTCAAATGCTGGTTGCTAAGTAACAGCACTTATTATCTGCTTGAGCGCAATGTTCACTGTTGAATTTCGTTACACTGTGCGGGCGCAACTTCCGTTGCAACACTAAACTTTTACCCTCAACGCGCCAAAAGAAGTATAACTTAAAAAAATAGCCTCGGCCCATTGGGCCGACGTCCTGGCTACGTCCCTGCCAGGCGTGTCGTGTTCCACCGGCAGGACTCGAACCCTGACGTCGGGGAAGCGCACGCCGAAGACACACGCACGTGATGCGTGCCCGAGCGTGGCGGAGAGGTCTCTCCCGCGATCCGGCCCGAAACAGAACACTGAAGCAGGGAATTGGCAAGGGTCTAGGGAAGCGAGGAAGCGAAGAATAGCGTTCTGCACGGCTCGGAAGGAGAAAAAAAAAAGCGGCTGAAGGAGTGAAAGCAGGGATGATGAGGGGGGGTGGAGAGTGAAGGGGTGCCCGAGAGGAGGGCGGTAAAAACAGGCAAATGTAATTTTCCGAGAGGCCGCCAAGATGGGAAGCGTGCCAGCAGCCATATCCAAGCCTTGGAAGCCGACCCATCTCGCCCTATTATTCAGCCCGTGTTTCCTTTTAATCTCTCGTTCTGTCTCTCTTCTTTCTTCCGCCAAGACGAGGCTCCCTCCGGGCGCTTCGCCGCGCCGGAGTTATCACCACCCCCGCCGCCGCGGCACTGCGGTATATATAAGTATGCTCTGTGTGTGGTCGCGGCGTTGAAATTTGAATTAGGACGTGGACGGGGCAGATGGCGTAAGACGAGACCCAAAGTCCCTGGAATTGAAACCCAATTTTCCCTCTGGCAAAGTTTCAAATAATTACGGCCATGTGGTGGAGGTGTGGCACGGCGGTGTGAATAAGGATAAAAAAAAAAATAGTAAGACGAGTTGTGAGAATAAATGACACGTTCGAAAGGGGGGTTGAACGGATCAGACGTCGGGCCGGAGATGGGTTACGCTAGAGGAGGCGTACAGAACCGGCGTGCGTACAGAGGCGGAAATGGGGCGTGTGCATCCTTTAACCCGTTAACATATTATGATGTTGCAGAGTAGGCAAACTCATGGTCGGTGCTGTGCAAGTGCAGAAGCTAGCACCAGTACAGACAGCGGCTGTCCCTGGGTGATGCTACTGGTTGCCGCTAACACACCAACTATTGTATAATTGGTTGCTTCTTGTGCAGTGGACATACTGAAACCCTCTCCGTGCGTTCCAGAGTGTCAGTTATCATTAGAGGCCTGAAGAATTCGCGGATTCATTTTGGGACAAGATAGGATTCAAAACATGTGCGTTGATATTAATTTAGCCATTGGTCCACGC
Source organism: Clitarchus hookeri (assembly GCA_002778355.1). NCBI lineage: Eukaryota > Metazoa > Arthropoda > Insecta > Phasmatodea > Phasmatidae > Clitarchus > Clitarchus hookeri. Next base: position 459,913 of record NQII01001215.1, read on the forward strand.
GGTGTTTGACACCTCCTGGAGAACGGTGTCCAGTTGTCGCGTACCACTGTGACAGCAGACAACCAATTCGCAGTTGATATAAGCACATTTTTACATAAGACTGTAGAGTCTAGTTTGCAGGTCATTGAACTCACGAAATTTTCAGGTCTCTACCTTTACCTGCTGTTATCCCTTGACTCTTGGCATGCCGGTGTTTAACACCGCACAATCACTGAATAGGTAGGTGCACATTAATGGAATGGCGTAACGGTCATTTGATGTGGCGCACGTGCTCGCTGACGTACAACGCGAGTCTCTGGAAACGGGTTTTGCGATCGATTGGCGACTGCAGGCTGCCGGGAGAATCCCTATCGGTCAAGTTGCCGCCTGTCAAAGTATTCGCGGGCGCTGGGTTCCAAACGACGCTCCGCCATATTGCTGGTCAGTGAGGCCCTATTGTTCTGGCGCGTGTCGCTGGATTTGGCGGTGAAAGTAGCTTTTTCTCTCTCGTGTTTTTTCAAAGCACTCTGTGATTCCGAGTTACAAGGTGCCAACGATTTAGAACTCCACTGTCCTCCACACACTCGAGCAGACGTCACTTGTTCAGTGGCTGCCGTCACAGGCAGAAGTCATTCTCTTGCTACAGTTGGCCGCTCGAAATGGAGCTGCTAGATTGGTAAATGTCCTATAGTGTATTCGTGGTTTCTCCACACTTTCGAATCAAACCTTTTAAAAACCACCCCATGCAGTATATGCTTGACTGTTTTCAAAACGTGCCATGTATTACAGGCGTTTTATACTTGTTTACATAAAAATATCTGAATTTTTATTAAATTAAATTTTACTTACATTTTATATATACATTGAAATATTTCATTTTCAATTAATATGAATAAAAACAGGGAGGAAAAGTGTGTTGGTAAAGCCTAGCAGGAAATAGTTCTTATACAAAATATTGTTACACTTGGTGCGGACGAATGCGGCGCGCTGTCCCTTTGGTGTAATTTTCTATACTCGGTTAAGTTTTGTATGTATAAGGCGGATGAATATCCTGGAAGTAGAACTTAATAGTGCTTAATAAGAGTTGTATGTAACCGTGAATAGACTATACCGTTGGTTGTGAGTTATCCAGCGTGTGTCTGATGAGCGGAAATCCTCTGGTATGCCATCTATAGAGACACCAGAATTCCACGAAAAACATTTCACGACCAGTTGTATTTCATAACAATTCAGCTGTGATCCACTTGCGTGATTGAATTGTTTTCGTGAAACGCGAATCATGAACGCACAGCATTGAAGTTACCTCATTGTGATTGGCCAGTAAAGTAGGAGAAGATGATCTAACAAAAATACGTCGTAATTAAACAAATAAATAAAACCTGGCATGCACGTATGGTATTGAAATCTACCGTGTGCTGAAATATCTTTTCGCGAAATTCGGGTGTCCCCATCCATTTACCTTGATACCAAATTGTAACCTGAAATGACAGTCTCCCTCTTTCTACTTCCTGGACACTGTGTTCTTTTGTGTACTGAGTACAGTGTATTATTTCTTGTATTTGGGCACGGAACCTTTTTGGAAACAAGTCGCCAAAGATATTTTTGTGTCACTGTAAATAAATTAGGATAAATTTCACAAAAACTCTTTGCGGAACGCGGAAAACTAATGTCGAAATTTTAACAAGACTTTGAGATTATTATAAACATTGAGTTGCTTAAAAAATTTTTAATGTTTTCTAAAATAACGTGTTGTAAATACACAATATTTCAGCTATACAACTACAAGAACATCTTTGGCAACTGGTTTTCGAAGAGGTATTTGTAACAACTTTTTTACCGTGTAGATCATTAACGGAAGTACTCATGCAAAGTTCCGTACAGTAAACAATATGACTGAAGCATAGACTTGTTGGGGAGGGGGAGGGGGTGATAGATATCCATTTGACAGTTCCACAGAACTGACGACTCATAGCGAGTCAGCGTCGGGGACGTGTTGCGAGAGACTGAAATCAGTCAGCGTTATCGTCAGCCTGTAATTACCTCTATAATTGGAGTGTCAAATTAGTACTTCTGTGATAACATCACTCTGCAGCTGTCTGTAAATAAATCAATAGTAGTCAGCGGGGGGTATAAAAGCCAATTAAGAAGGGGGCTGGCTGCCTGTGCGGCGAGGCAATGTGCATTACGTTCGAAACACATGCTTGCTGTGAGCATTAAGTTTTAATTCTGCGGGTATGGCAATGTTTAGTTGATACAATATCTGAGGATTTTTTTTAAATTTCCTTTTACTCTACTAAGTCTATATATCGAACCTGCATTATTAACAAAGCACAATATTTGCTTTTAAGGAGAGCCTCCTGCCAGAAATATTGAATACTTGGTTTTTATAGCTTGTTTAAGTTTTAAAAAAGAAAATTTTGAAATTACCCCTGTACTCGATTAGTTATTGACCTATCACAGCAGTCCGGACATCTTTCATCGACTAGTTATTGACCATTCACAGCAGTCCAGACGTCTGTACTCGACTAGTTATCGACCAACCACAGCAGTCCAGACACAAGGAGTGAACTACGAACTCGTATTTGTCACTATTTTGATTTTACCGAATTGATATTGCGGCGTAATTATAAGTTTGTAACATCCTTACTTTTTTTTCGGTACTGCAATGAAAGATTAACAGTTTCGCGTGTAAACGTATTTTGGGAACTCTTGTCTAAAAAAAAAAAAAAAAAAAAAAAAACGAGCTAGAAAAACCAAGAATGTAATGTGGCGGGAGAGGGTTTCCTTTGAGGATAAACACGTTACAAAAATCAAGCTCCACGGGAGAATCACACGACCCTTAGCACAACCCCCCCTCCTCCCAAAGCTCCTTTCTAGGATCCACACTTAGAAAAACGCCAGCTGATAATGTAATTGTAAAGACCTGTTGACCAGTGGTCGGGGTGTGTGGTCACTCACAACCAGGTGCGTGTGTAGGGCGGAAGGGCGCAGGGTGATACAGTTAACCCCCCCCCCCCCAAATTGCATCATGTCATTAGGACATGCCGATTTTACATTTTCTCCAGACAGGCTGGATGTTTCAAACTATCACTTAATTAAAAATGTTAGGTTTATTTGTGATGAATATGATTAAATATGTCCTTTCCATGTATTTGTTAACCCTTAACAGAGTATGCAAGTATACACTCGGGGCTACGTCTAAATGGAAATTCCTTTTCTCTTGAAGACGAAATCCACAATTTTGATTTGTTCTGCTGTTTCGCTGGATATTATTTGAATCTAAGTAAAAAATTATAAGTAGCGCCAGTGACTTTTCGCGTAAAAATCGGAGCACACAGTAGACTTCAATACTATATACACACCTCAGCTGTTGTAATACCTACATTGGCTTCTTGTGCCGTGTCCGTCTTTGACCAAGCCACTCAGGACTAAGTAACTCCGACACTGAACCTTCGTGATTCGTGCGCAAACGGTTAACACGGGCCAGAACATTTTTTAGCCAATCAAAGAAGCTGGACGGCCCTACAGTGCTTTGGACTATATCTTGTCTCGAAATATTTTCGCGAAATATCACTGCCCCTAATTATAAGTAATCAACACTTCAATTCGTAAGAATGAAACTGTTCTTTTAAAATTTTTTTTCAAATGAACACTATGGATTGTGAAACCTGTCACGTCTGTCGCGACACATTTTTTGGTAGCCAGTGAACCCGCGACATCACTGGCTGACGGCCAGCCAAGAATAAACGTTGCAGAATACAGTAGGCGTGTCCGGCGTAGCCAGGACCAATAGGACGATGGTAAGGGTAAATACAGAGACCAGCACGACCGATATTTAGGGACCTGCAAGATTCGCGTTATTCTTTGGCATCAGGCTAAACTTCACAGTACTATTAAGGTTTATTATGCTCAGGCTGGGAGGTTTAATGTTTTTAGTTTGGCAACTAAAATTTTCCGCCACTAAGTAAGCGCTAGTGTCGCATGTGTGCCGGGTTTCTCTATTTTGAACGAAAAAAAACCAAATAATTGTAATAATCATAAATAAAATATAGCTACCTAACCAAGTAAAATCTTTTTCTTTTATTATTCACGTAGCCTAAAATTTTTAAATTTAAGTGACGTCTTTGGAACTCTGGGCACCTTGAGGCGGAAATTTTCCATATGGAAAACTCTCTCGTATGAAAACTATTTTTGTTCCTAGGTTGAGTAGAATTAATCTTTGTAGTGTATATTGTAGGGCCGGCGTCGTTTCCCCATTGGCTGCTACATAGTAGTGACGTCACTCACTTCCTGAGTGAACCGCACGGGGTTGAGGCACACAATTCTGGAGTGTTCATTTATTGGCGCAGAGTTACCCAGGGCGTGTCAACTAAAGTATGTTCCTTTGACAAACTTATTACAAAAGTGAAAGTGCTGAAAGTTTTCCGTGACTTGAAATAATTTCGCTACCCCTACTAATCTTCGATGTGATATCGTTAGAGACTTGAAAAATTCGCTTATTCATTTTGAGACAAGCCATAATTCATAACACGTGTGTTGATATAACTTTTGCCATTGGTGCACGTGGTGTTTGACACCTCCTGGAGAACGCTGGCCCAATCGCCGCCTTCCACTGTGACAGCAGACAACCAATGTGTAGAGACCTGAAAAATTCGCGAGTTCAACGACCTGCAGGCTGAACTCTACACTCTTATGTACAAATACGCCGATGTCAACTCAACATTGGATGTCTGCTGTCACAGTGGTAGGTGACGATTGGGCCAGCGTTCTCCACGAGGTTTCAAACATCGTGTTGTCCAATGGCTGAAGTTATATAAGCACACGTGTTTTGAATTCTAGCTTGCCCCAAAATGAATGAGCGAATTTTTCAGGTCTCTACCCATGTGCATTTAATAGCGGCATATTTATACATAACACTGTAGTGTCTAGCCTGCAGGTTATTGAAATCACGAAATTTTTCCGGTCTCTAGGTATCGTCATTTTGATATATCGATATGTTTTTTCAATACCCCTAGTTCGCACGCCCATCCTTCCCTCTCGATGTCCTAGCTCTGTGCACGCGTGTATGCTGACGACCGGTGCTCGCGGGCGTTCGCCGGAGCGCCGCGCTGCCAGCGTGGGAGCACGAGGTCCGCGGAGGGCGTGTGAGTTATGGCGAGGACTATCTCTGCCGCGGACGGCCGACTAATTCCTGCACCCCTCACGCAACCCGAGGGTGGTCGGTAATTTATTCCGCGGGCTGCCGAGTGGACCAACCGCCCCCCCCCCTAACCACGCCTCTCCGCCAGCGCACCGCCCGCTCTAGCTGGAAGGGGAGGGGAAAATATTGGACCAGAGGGCTAGGCGAGATTTACAACTGGGGCGACCTAACCGTGGCGGCGCGGCGCGGCGCGGCCACATAGTTATCAAGATTAAAACGGGAAGGTAAAATAAAAATTCCCTCACGCGTTTCCCCAACCGAGGACGAGAAGAACCTGGAGCCGAGAAAAGCTCGCTGAAGCTATCCGAATAACACAGAGGATTTTGTTTTTAGAAATAATTGAAAAGCAGCCAAAATTAATAAACGTTTTAATTACCTATTTAAAACAGTATTCTACTCTCCATGGATAAAATAAAAAGTAATACTTTGAACAACATATTCCCTACATTTTTACAATGAGCGGTGAAACCAGTGTGAACCGGTGTTGGGGGGATGTGACGGCCTAATAATCTACTGTAAGGGTCAGTTTCTCGGAATAAATTATAAACCTGGAGTAATATAACGACTTTTGTTGTTAATTGAATACCGTACGTAAAGACAAGCTTGAGTATTATTTTCAATATGCTTCTAGTGGACTGGTGCAGTATTTCAAGATTTTGTATGATCCGATATTTGTTTATAAATATCATTTATGACATTAAAATAAAAAATCTATATGCAACATGTATGTTTTGAGTAAGCCTCAATAAGTTAATAATAAATTTTTCTACGATATTCTGATACATGCAAGTGTTCTTTTTAATTTAAAATAAAATATTTTTTTAATATTTTTGACCTTTATCCTCTAATGACTAGAGACCTGAGAAATTAGCGAGTTCAATGACCCGTAGGCTATACTCCATTTTCGTATGCAAAATCATGCAGATATCACTGTTCATTGGTTGCTTGTTGTATTAGCGGAAGACGGTGATTTGGTCTGCATTTTACTGTGTATTTATTATAGGCATGTGTATTTATTAACAGAGTTGTCCAGGAGGTGTAATTTAACGGGTGAACAAAAAGCATTAGCAATACAAACGTACGGGGTTTTGAATTCTAGCTTGTCCCGAAATGAAAACGCGAATTTTTCAGGTCTCTACTAATGACTTACACCTTCCGCCACCTCTGATTTAAACTTTATTAAAATCTAAAAACATATGTTGCACCTTACTTTTTGAGTCATCTAATTGCATAGCACAATGCATTTTCGATAAGCAGTTTGTGCAGACATTACGAGATTTTAACACAGCAGCAAACTTTTCTTAAGATTTTACAACCTGCTATTTGAAAATAAATAGAGCAAAAAATTTTGACAGCTAACGCACACATTCTTATAATTTCTTAGCGATATTCGAGTGAGTTTTGCATAAAACCCGAATATCAAAGGGTGCAGTTGGAAGAGTTCACATAAACGCACCATACCTGCTGCCTACGGAAGCAGTCATGGGCAATGTTATTTGAAACGGAGCAGCGTCAGAAGAAAGACAGAGGAAGGAAAGCTGCAATAGCTAGAAATAACACGCCACACACGCTAGAATTCCGCATGGGGAAATTCCCAACTCTCCACCGCCTGAAGCCAACCCGTAAGCGTCAGGCACAAAAAAAGCTTTCGAAAGGGAATTTCAAATACGGCAGAGAACACTTGTTAATCGCGTCGATTCGTTTGTAACCAGGCTGGACTTCAAGCACTCGTACATTCGCAGTTCCTTTGGCACCTCGTCGAGAACTACGAGACGTAATTAAAGACCAAACAATTTCGCTTTCTAAGAGTGAGTGAAGACATTAGGGTGGCTCTTAACAGCGAGGTCTTGACAGTCGACGAAGGTGATTGAGGTGAGTATGGAGCAATGTTTGAAGAAAGAGAAACTCCCCGTAACTACACACTTTCTAACACAGGCACTGGCCGCGATGCACGTTGCTAGATATAGGAAAACCTCGCGAATACACTTCAGGACAAGATAAACGCCGATCACATGTACACTGAAGCCACCTTTGCAATTGGGCCACAGTTCGTTAGACACGCCCTGGATGACACTGAGCCAATAGCAGACTTGCAAGGAAACAGGCAGCGAATGCCATACTGCCAGGTGTGGAGTAACACTGGCTACTCTCTGGAGCAGCAGCCAATGAGAGGCTCGAGCGTACACACGACTGTGGAGTCTATCCCTACACGTTGGTATAGGGACTCCAGTTTTTCGCGAAAAGATTTCAGGACAAGTTGTGCTCCGACGCGCTACAGTTCAGAACCGCTCTTCATGAACTGATCATTTCAATCGTTTCGCGTCTTATATGTCTGCCCGTGAGTCACGCACGGGCAGTATCGGAGAAACTTTATTCTGATTGGCTCACTCATGTAACCGACTGTATTCACGTAAAGACAAGCGGCCAATAGTCAAATTAAGACTGCAAGTTTGCACATAGGATATTGAAGTCTAACCTCCGTGTGAATATTTTCGCGAAAAATACATGACCCAGCACATATCTGAAGTTAGCAGAGTATTAGGAAAAGTAGTTCCAAGACGTGATGTCGTATTAAAGGTGTAATGTTTCAAATGTTTGATTGTAATCTGATTTCATTTATTTCTCTTAGTTTCATGCGAATAATAATAACCGACATATTAGTAACATATCGTTACAATCACAAATCTACACTTTACCGACGTATAAATAAAGTGAGACGATTAATTACAATGCCAATATTACATCCCGTGAAATTATGATTTTTAAGGCGGGCATTCAAAAGAGCTCACTTAATCGTGAACACCCTATACCGAGCTATACCGCAAAATTATAGCGTATATACAGATTAATAAACAAGTTGTGCGACAGAACTATTTACAGAGTAGCCAATAAATCTGAAACAACAATCACGGAACTCTGGAGTAACTCTAACTGTATTAAAGGCAAATCTCAGTTGCCCACTGTGCAGGTAGGCAAGTAAATCACCCAGGCAGCTCAAGACGCTGGGTACTCGTACTTTACTGCTTTCACGGATACTTGAGCTGGAAGTTGCGACCATTCTCCTGGGCGAAGGGTTATGGCGATATAAAACATGATCGGGTGTCAGGAATCTCGTTTTTCTGGATTCGTAGATAGGTAGAGAGAGACCTGAAGAATTCGCGGATTCATTTTGGGACAAGCTAGAATTAAAAACACGTGCATTGATATTACTTTAACCATTGGTAGAGACCTGAAAAATTCGCGAGTTCAATGACCTGTAGGCTATACTCCATTTTCGTATGCAAAATCATGCAGATATCACTGTTCATTGGTGTCTTGTTGTATTAGCGGAAGACGGTGATTCGGTCTACATTTTACTGTGCATTTATTATTGGCTCAGAGTTGTCCAGGAGGTGTAATTTAATGGGTGGACCAATCTATAGAGACCTGAAAAATTCGCGAGGTCAATGACCTGCAGGCTAGACTCTGCAGTCTTATGAACAAATATGCTGATGTCAACTGGGCATTGGTTGTCTGCCGTCGCAGTGGTAGGCGACAATTGGACACCGTTCTCCAGGAGGTGTCAAACACCGCGTGGACCAATGGCTAAAGTAATATCAAACCACGTGTTTTGAATCCTAGCTTTTCCCAAAATGAATCCGCGAGTTCTTCAGGTCTCCACTCAAAATGCAAGACAATTTTACAGTAAACTTATTGGAGTTGGTGGTGTGACCACGCTCTTAACATCGAGATATTGAGAGCGATGGGGGCGAAGCGAGGTGAGTATGGAGCAGCGCCGGAATGAAGGAGCGCGGGAAACGGGAGACCCTCGAGAAAATCCGATGACCAGCGGTATCGTCCGGCACGATTCTCGCGTGTGAAAATCCGGGAGCAACCCCGCCTGAAAACAAACCCGGGTTCGGCTTTGTGAAGGGCGAGCGCTCTAGCCGCTCAGCCACTGCGACCTCACATTTTAAAAGAATAGCGGCAGTCTGCTTATTCCGGTGACTTCTGCAGTTTGTGTAAAACGTGCACTTGTTTGTAATTCAGCATGCATGGCGAGATAAATATTCATGAGTGTGTAGACGATACAGTTAGCATATCTTTCACATTGTTTAAAATGCTGACAGCTGTGCGTAGTATTGTCAGGGTAGTGGATGTCCACACTATTCGTGCAAAATGCTAAAAGGTCTTTGAATCCACAGCGTCGTTTTGAGAGGCCATGTAGTATCATATAGCCGATCTTGTTATGTACAAGAAGCAGGTTCTGAGGTTAGGTGGACGCATTCCTCGCAAGAACGTTGGTAAAGCCCTTCCAGTCAGTTGTAGAGTTTAATTATGGCAATCCTGACAAAAAAAGGAGTATTTCCTTCTTGTAGACGCCTAGAACATAGGAATCTGTAGAAAGCTGAACGAAGAAAGAAAAATATTTCGCTAGTTGTTTGATTTAATGACTACTCGATTTTAAACCCAAAGGTTTCAAGGTGAGATAAGCCTATACTAAAAATGTCCCACGCATCTGCAGTATGTGTTACTAAGATCGTGCCTACAACCTATGGCACCAGAAAATGGTCAACCGCGGAAATATGGGAAGAGACTACGGATGGATGATATGCAAGCATGACCTGATAAACACACTGCAGTTAAAAACTGAGAAAGGTAAATTTTCCCTATTAGTTTTTTTTTAAACAAGCAAATAGAAAGCAAATCTCCGTAGCAGTAGAGAACATATTTTTATCGCTTGGCTGGGAGCTTAAAGATGGCTCGACAAGGTTAAGTATTGTAAAATTTAATGCAAGATGTGGGCAGAATACGATCCTGCGGGTTATTTCCTAGCCGAGCTGTGAACAACTTATGATTGGTTGCAAGTCTTAGGCTAGAAGACTGCAACAACTGAACACTGACTTCTCTTTGAAAGCTTTCATGATTAGATGACGCAGCTCGAGATTCCTGTGCCGAGCTTGCCACTACACACAGAGATGACAGGGAGAATTTGGTGTATAAATCCTGCAAAATTACGATGACGCATAATAAAGAGCTCCAAGGAATAAGGAAAGCATAAATATGAAAGAAAAGCTACACAGGTTTACGTATTGTTGTTGGGTGGTAGGGGGAGGGGAGTTTTGCGTATCATGAAGAAAGCAGAAAGCCATAATAAATAACAAAATTAAAACGGGAAATTTGGAGAGGAAAGAGATGCCGGACGTATTCTGACTCGCCCGAGTACAGATCCGGAGTGAAAGGAAGAAATACAGAGCAAGAATTCGGCCCGGAGGACTTAATTATTTTTTTTACCACTGCAAAGGACGTGGCTTCAGGAGGCGGCTGACTGGACAGGACTACGGCTAGACTTGTGGCTGATGAAGATCTACACAAGCCGTGGAATGGATTTGCGGATTTGCAAATAAAGTAGGCAAAAGATTAGAAGTATTTGACCAGCAAGATAATTCTGATGACCCATGAGTAGAGAAATTTGCGTTTTCATTTCGGGACATGCTATAATTCAAGTCCCAGTACGTTTGTATAGCTAATGCTATTGGTCTACCCGTTAAATTACACCTCCTGGACAACTCTGAGCCAATAATAAATACACAGCAAAATGCAGACCGAATCACCGTCTTCCGCTAATACAACCAGCAACCAATGAACAGTGATATCTGCATGATTTTGCATACGAAAATGGATTATAGCCTACAGGTCATTGAACTCGCGAATTTTTCAGGTCTCTACCCATGAGGTGATATTCGGGTAAAGGTCTTCATATTGTTGATTGGCGAGGAGGGCAGGTTTGACTGGGAAAACTACCATGAAGCCGAATAAGAACTGAAGAGAAGAAGGCACTCGAAGACCAGAAGAGGAGAAAGTGCCGTGCACTGTCTTACTCATCCGAGTACAGTTTTAGTGTGGGAGGATGGAGGGCGTGCCAGCCTTCAAGCCGTCAAACCTCTACCACGCCATTTGCTTGATAACACGTGGATAGGAATGTGGCATGAAATATCTCAAATTCGGAGAGAGCAAGAACATTTTTAGGTGATTAATAGAGATTCTTGATTAAATTTCGAACAGGAGGCGCCCTCGTTTACGCATTAGCTTCGACTCCTAATTTTTCGTGAACTAAATCACCGAGCTTACAATGATTTCATAACGAAAGGATATGGTTTGTAGAGATATAAAGTAATTAAGGAACTCTCATAAACTTTAGGAATTTTTGCTGTGGTTAAGGAAGGGGAAGGGAGGATAAATGTTCTCAAGAAAATACGATTCCTAATTATTATTAATTTTCTCTCAATTTATTTAACCGTAAGCCCGCAGCAAGTACTGAGCATCTGCCAGTGTTTCGTGCAAGGGAATAAATATTACTAATTATTCTAACGAAGAGAGCAAGAAATAATAATAACTGAGAAATGAAGCTGTTGTTTTACGAATCCTTGCAAAGTTATATCTTCTCGTCCAGATGAGGTAAGAAGAAAAAAACGACAGGTTCGCTCGTGTGTAGTTTGATGTTCTGTAACTAGAGACCTGAATAATTCGCGGATTCATTTTGGGACAAGCCAGGATTCAAAAGACGTACGTTTATATAACTTTAGCCATTGGTCCACGCGGTGTTTGACACCTCCTGGAGAACGGTGTCCAATTGTCGCCTACCACTGTGACAGCAGACAACCAATGCGCAGTTGATATCAGCATATTTGTACATAAGACTGTAGAGTCTAGCCTGCAGGTCATTGAACTCGTTTATTTATCAGGTCTCTATCTGTAACACATTTGGCGCGTGTTTCCGTCCTGTATTATCTTATTTATAGTTGCATAAGAAAGCGCAGCACAACTTTATCCTCGTTGTTATGCTCAATAGAGTTGTCTGAATGACAGAGGCATGTTGCCGAAAGAGAGACCGCATGCCAGACAACCGGTTGCATGTGCCCAGGTCGCCCTTACGACTCGCCCCACATCGTAGTCTTAAAGTAACTTCAACCATCTGAGTATTTTGGAAGTGTAACGGCAAAGAGGAGAAACAAAAGGCTATGCACCTATTGACAAAACTAATCGGCTGTGAAGTCTGTGCAAATTTCGTATCCTCCAATACAGAGAGGGTTGTGGTGTACTCCCGCTCCCCACTGAGTAAATAGATGCTGCAGTCGCGCTGCGCTGCCACGGTGCAGGCCCCCCTGAGACGGCGCCCCCCGCAGAATACTTGAGAATACATAAGAGGAACGGTGATGCTTATAGAGAGCTCCGGTCCCATGCTTAAATGAAATGGCCTCGTTGGAAACAAATTCAGCGGGACGTCGTTGGTCGACCAGCGCCTGGAGACGAACTTATCAGACACCGACCAATAGGAATCCTCCGCAGCACGCAGTGTCCGTCAGACACAAAGCCCATTGTCGTTGCCTATTCTGTGGAACCGTCANGCGCTGCCACGGTGCAGGCCCCCCTGAGACGGCGCCCCCCGCAGAATACTTGAGAATACATAAGAGGAACGGTGAAGCTTATAGAGAGTTCCGGTCCCATGCTTAAATGAAATGGGCTCGTTGGAAACAAATTCAGCGGGACGTCGTTGGTCGACCAGCGCCTGGAGACGAACTTATCAGACACCGATTAATAGGAATCCTCCGCAGCACGCAGTGTCCGTCAGACACAAAGCCCATTGTCGTTGCCTATTCTGTGGAACCGTCACAGAGTAATAAGATCGCAGAGGTGAAACAGCTTCTTTTGCAGCAAACTCCAACCGTACACGCCAGAAAAACGACCAGAGCGTGGTAACATATTCACCTGTCAGCAGCCCAGCCAGTAGAGAACTTTTAGCAGCACGTGGTAGCCAATCAGACACAAAGGCCCGTNGCCCCGGAGAAGACCTCTTATACTGCGTTGACTATCCCCCCCCTTTTTCTCATCGTCCTATTCATGTCCACGATACAGCACGGCTGGGACACAGAATGACTAACAATGAGGCAGCCAACCCGCATAAGGAAGCCCGAACTAGAATCCCACGAGTGCGAGTACAGGTTGCTCACGGTAAACTCACTACTTTTGTAAGACCTGCTCACGATCTACTTCCCGGCCTACATTGTATCCTTCCACCGTATGTAAATTTAACATTGCCATGGGCCTGATCACTATATTCATGCGTCGGCGACGTAAAACAGCGAAGTTATTAGAAATGTAATATTTTACAAATTTACTCGTTCTTATACAGAGTGCATAGAGACCTGAAGAATTCGCGGATTCGGTTTGGGACAAGCTAGGATTCAAAACACGTGCGTTGATATAACTTTAGCCATTGGTCCACGCGGTGTTTGACACCTCNACAGAATGACTAACAATGAGGCAGCCAACCCGCATAAGGAAGCCCGAACTAGAATCCCACGAGTGCGAGTACAGGCTGCTCACGGTAAACTCACTACTTTTGTAAGACCTGCTCACGATCTACTTCCCGGCCTACATTGTATCCTTCCACCGTATGTAAATTTAACATTGCCATGGGCCTGATCACTATATTCATGCGTCGGCGACGTAAAACAGCGCAGTTATTAGAAATGTAATATTTTACAAATTTACTCGTTCTTATACAGAGTGCATAGAGACCTGAAGAATTCGCGGATTCGTTTTGGGACAAGCTAGGATTCAAAACACGTGCGTTGATATACCTTTAGCCATTGGTCCACGCGGTGTTTGACACCTCCTGGAGAACGGTGTCCAATTGTCGCCTACCACTGTGACAGCAGACAACCAATGCGCAGTTGATATCAGCATATTTGTACATAAGACTGCAGAGTCTAACCTGCGTGTCATTGAACTCGCGAATTTTTCAGGTCTCTAATAATGCATTAAAAATAACATAAAGAAAATGAAATCATTTTACTATCAACAAATGCTGGCCTAACACTTCCTATTCGACATTCAGACATGGAACTACTTTCTCTCCTTCGGTGCCATGTTAACTTGCCAGACATTGTGCCTGTTGAAATATATACAGTTAGGAGCAGTGGCATTTTCCATAGGGATTTCAAAAGTGCTCACTTTACCGAGAACATCCTTTATACCCCATATATGATGTTCACGGTAAAATGAGCACATTTGAAATCCCTGATATAGTACACTTCTATGCGGATTGCGTGTTCTCTAGCCATGTTTAAAATTAAAAAAGGCCAATGTGCACGTCCACTTTAATAATACGCCAGTGAAGTGGAACTGTGAAGTGATTAGGAATTCACATACTGCACAAATTCACTAAGTATTACACTCAAATGAATTTGAAAAAGCAGGAAGCAAAATAAATACTTTCAGTATTCGCAGATATTTAAAAAACACTTTTAATTTGGCGTTAAGACGTGGAACTAATTTCCCTCCTTATTAGGGATATAATAAATTTCGAGAAGTTTCATGTTTATATAGACCTTTTCGTTGGACCAATACATTTTGTAGAGGATTACACACTGACTGTCGCCAGAAAGAAATCTGTGGCGTGGGTACTGCAAGTTTATTAATGCAAGGTATATGTTGTTTACAGTATGCGTTATAAATGTCCTCCGCCATCGCCGTGCAGAGGGCACCGCAACACACAATACTTGCATGTACGGCGTATTGCCTACATGCTAGGCACTACATCGCCGCAGCATACAATACACGCATGTGCGGCGTATTGCCTACGTGCTAGGCACTGCATCGCCACAGCATACAATACACGCATGTACGGCGTATTGCCTACGTGCTAGGCACTGCATCGCCACAGCTGAAGCTTTGTGGGAGTTTTACACGTGAACAGTGGATCCTGGACAGTTCCAACTATCGACCTATTTTTGTTAGCTATGTCGTCCTGCTAATTAAATCAGTATCAAACATTAATATCTGGCTGGTAAACATATCGTATGCAATGAGAGGGTAACAGCACCTGTTATTTTCGGTACGGTGGCAGATGCTAGTGCGAAATTGCCTTTAGGTTGCAGAACCTACTAGTACTGGTCCTTCTCCTCGGGCGGTACCTTGCCAAAACACCGGATGCGACAACCCACCGATCTAGACCACTTCCAGGATACAATATGTCTTGTTCCAGGAAACACCCAGATACAACGACCCCAGCGACGGACCCGTAATGCGATTTAGGAAGTCGGAAGGAACTACGCAAGTTTTTCCAGGAATGGACGAGGCCGAANTACGCAAGTTTTTCCAGGAATGGACGAGGCCGAAGGCCTGAGAATTGTAGTGAAATGAGTGTATTTAATGTGTGAATGGAATCGAACGTCTGCAGTGTGGTGTAGATTAACGCCCTTTGCGACCAGGGGCGAGGAGGCGGGAAACAATCCTGGCTACCAGCTGTTTCCCAAATCTTAGTCCGACACAGCCTGGTTGCACTGGGCCGAGAATGTGCTAAGGGAATGCCGTCAAACTTAACTTTTCGTGTGTAGGAGAAGCGCGAGCGCGGTAGTGTTTAAATGTATTGTGCTGTAAGTATTTAGCTTTTGTGTTTTTAAATTATTTTTGGACCAGTATGACGGACTCAAAATTCAAGTTCCCGGTGGNTGTAAGTATTTAGCTTTTGTGTTTTTAAATTATTTTTGGACCAGTATGACGGACTCAAAATTCAAGTTCCCGGTGGCGCCCTGCGATACAAAAGAGCCGATCTAGCTTTTGTTTGCGGGAGTTAACGTAGAGTAGAAAGAAGCGCTCCTGGTACGACCTTTCAATAGGTATCGGCCACCAGGAGGGGAGATTTGGTGAGGAAAGCGCCGGTTCCACCGGGAACTTTGTTTGTTAGGTTGCAGAACCTGAAAACATTAAACTGTGTACGGTGAGTTATAATTTAATATCGCTTCATTTTCCAATATTTAGCAAAAATTCTTTTTTTTTTTTTTTGCGTAAAGGTTTTACTCTGAAAAGATGTTTAAATATATTACTCTGTAGGTTTTGCGACACCGCCAAGAGGGATTAAAGCATTTACTCAGAGTGTTTTGGGACAGCCAAAGAGTAAAAATTACTCGCAGAGTGAAGTTTTCGAACGTCTTCCTTTTACACTTTGTTATCCCTCAGTTCCATATCTGTCCCTCATTAATTAAACAGCTTCGACGGTTCGTGAAAACAATGGCGTTGTCACTTCCCCATTGTTCCGCTGAGCTGTTTTGCAGCCTCTGCCAAGGGAAAAGGACGGGCTTCAACGAATAATACTTGGGGGGGGGGCAGTGGTGTTCCGTCTCCTGCATGAGACGCATTTTCCCGCACAAAGTACCGTTCCTATTTATTCCATGCGCGCGCATGCATAAGTGAGAACGTAACTGCCTCGTGGAAAACTCGACGCTCATTTGAAATTAATTTAATCAGCTACAGATAACAAGAAATGTGTCTAAGTCTTATGATACCGTTTCCAGTAACGTATAAAAATGCACTCTTTTAAAAATAATAATAATAATATGGTTGTTGATAACAAAAAGCAGTTTATAAATAATAACAACAGCTGGCATGCGCTTTAAAATCGAAACCCTAATATAACGCAGGAGAATGATGGTGGGGGGAGAGTGAGACATTTTAACACTTCATCACAAAATAAAGTTTCATTTTTGTCTCTTTTCTCGAGAAGGGAAATAATTTTGTTTTCCATGTTCCATCCAAACTGCTGATATCTGATACGTAGAGCCCAACGAATCCCTGACAATTTCATTTACAGGCTGAAATTGATTTTATTTCTTTTATCACGTTCCCCCGCGCAAAACCGATTTATGTGTAGTTCGTAAACGCCCGCCGATATTAGGCACTAAAAGTGGAGGCGGTGAATTTTTGAGAAAGTATTTCGCATAAATATAGTTTCTAAGTCAGCGTAGTTTCTTATTCCATTCCACCTAGTGTATTTGAATGGGCACATTATGCACACGAGAGCGATTTTTTTTTTGCCTGTACTGTACACTCAAAGGCACAATGCCTACTGATCTTCAATGCGAGTAACTGGCTCATAAATTGTGCAACTTTGAACATTATGAATGAATCTTAATTGGTCATTACAGACGCGAATATGTAAGTCTAGAGAAGCGAAATGGGGTGGCAGTTCCTTTGATGTAAGCGAGCTCGGTCGCCCGTTGGCCACGCGAAGCTGTGTAAACGGGACTCGTGTCTGATTCGCTGTTGCACGTTATGGAATACTTCCAATTGGACGGGCTGCCGTCTGGCAAGCCAGTCTCCGGGAGCTTATTGGAGAACGAAGTTCCGCCATATTGCTGGCCAGTGTGGCTAGAGTTAACAATACACGCCGCCGTTTAACCTCGGTATTCTTAAGTACTCTGTGATTTGGTGTGGTGTACGAAACTCGAGGAGTGTTTGTTGGATTCGGACAGTGTTCGCCTGCTGCTCGGCGTTCCTAGCTTGTTGTTGACCCCTTAACTTACACATTGAATGTTTGTTCCATGTGTTGCCAAACGGTACACTTTTGGTATGATATGTACTTGCGAATCCTTTGAAGGACCACCTGTTTTACGCAAAAAAATATCTACGTTGAGGCTAGATTTCAATATCTTATGTGCATACTTGCAGTCTTCATTGGACTATTGGCCGCTTGTCTTTGTGCGAAGACAGTCTGTTACTTGAGTGAGCCAATCAGGATTAAGTTACCCCGAAACTGACTGTCCCTGATTCGCGGCCAGACATTAAAAAAACGCGTAACAATTCAAACGATCCAATCACGAAAGTGGTTCTGTACTAAAGTCCTTTGGTGCACAACTTGTCCTGAAATCTTTTCGCGGAAACAGGTGCCTCTAATACTTAGTAATAGCACCACCAGGGCGGGACTTGTAGACGTCTTCCAACTCGGTACACTAGGTGCAATCTGATTTCGAGTCTACCTAACGGCTTATATTCACGAAGTGTTATTAAACTACACGTCGAAATTCAAACCACTATATCTATGTGATAATGTACACTAAATCCTAGTAGCGAAATCTTCGAAATATTCATCTAGTATTTTTGAATTCAAACTGAAGTCAGCAACACAGCGCCGGGAGTCCGCGACTTAACGTACCTACGTCCACTACAAGTTGCATATCACGAAGGCGAACGGAACTAGTGCGCCATGATAAAGCGCCTGCACATAGGCCACCGTAAGTACCTGCGTGCAAAACAAGTTTCATAACACGAAGACGAACGGAACTGGCGCGTCATACGAGGACCACCTGTTTATAGGCCACCATGAAAACGTGCAGACCTGACATCGCTAATACTGATGTTTGCGTGTTGTTGGAAATAAAATGCAATCCNAAAGTTTCATTTTTGTCTCTTTTCTCGAGAAGGGAAATAATTTTGTTTTCCACGTTCCATCCAAACTGCTGATATCTGATACGTAGAGCCCAACGAATCCCTTACAATTTCATTTACAGGCTGAAATTGATTTTATTTCTTTTATCACGTTCCCCCGCGCAAAACCGATTTATGTCTAGTTCGTAAACGCTCGCCGATATTAGGCACTAAAAGTGGAGGCGGTGAATTTTTGAGAAAGTATTTCGCATAAATATCGTTTCTAAGTCAGCGTAGTTTCTTATTCCATTTCACCTAGTGTATTTGAATGGGCACATTATGCACACGAGAGCGATTTTTTTTTCCTGTACTGTACACTCAAAGGCACAATGCCTACTGATCTTCAATGCGAGTAACTGGCTCATAAATTGTGCAACTTTGAACATTATGAATGAATCTTAATTGGTCATCACAGACGCGAATATGTAAGTCTAGAGAAGCGAAATGGGGTGGCAGTTCCTTTGATGTAAGCGGGCTCGGTCGCCTGTTGGCCACGCAAAGCTGTGTAAACGTTTCTCGTGTCTGATTGGCTGTTGCACGTTATGGAATACTTCCAATTGGACGGGCTGCCGTCTGGCAAGCCAGTCTCCGGGAGCTTATTGGAGAACGAAGTTTCGCCAAATTGCTGGCCAGTGTGGCTAGAGTTAACAATACACGCCGCCGTTTAACCTCGGCATTCTTAAGTACTCTGTGATTTGGTGTGGTGTACGAAACTCGAGGAGTGTTTGTTGGATTCGGATAGTGTTCGCCTGCTGCTCGGCGTTCCTAGCTTGTTGTTGACCCCTTAACTTACACATTGAATGTTCGTTCCATGTGTTGCCAAACGGTACACTTTTGGTATGATATGTACTTGCGAATCCTTTGAAGTACCACCTGTTTTACGCAAAAAAAGATGTACGTTGAGGCTAGATTTCAATATCTTATGTGCATACTTGCAGTCTTCATTGGACTATTGGCCGCTTGTCTTTGTGCGAAGACAGTCTGTTACTTGAGTGAGCTAATCAGGATTAAGTTACCCCGAAACTGACTGTCCCTGATTCGCGGCCAGACATAAAAAAAAACGCGTAACAATTCAAACGATCCAATCACGAAAGTTGTTCTGTACTAAAGTCCTTTGGTGCACAACTTGTCCTGAAATCTTTTCGCGGAAAACAGGTGCCTCTAATACTTAGTAATAGCACCACTAGGGCGGGACTTGTAGACGTCTTCCAACTCGGTACACTAGGTGCAATCTGATTTCGAGTCTACCTAACGGCGTCGAAATTCAAACCACTATATCTATGTGATAATGTACACTAAATCCTAGTAGCAAAATCTTCAAAATATTCATCTAGTATTTTTGAATTGAAACTGAAGTCAGCAACACAGCGCCGAGAGTCCGCGACTTAACGTACCTACGTCCACTACAAGTTGCATATCACGAAGGCAAACGGAACTGGCGCGCCATGATAAAGCGCCTGCACATAGGCCACCGTAAGTACCTACGTGCACAACAAGTTTCATAACACGAAGGCGAACGGAACTGGCGCGTCATACGAGGACCGCCTGTTTAAANCTGGCGCGTCATACGAGGACCACCTGTTTATAGGCCACCATGAAAACGTGCAGACCTGACATCGCTAATACTGATGTTTGCGTGTTGTTGGAAATAAAATGCAATCCTTCTTGCAGACTTTACTACTCAATTGCTGATCTGCCATTGTTCATGTAGTTTGACGCACGTGTATCAACAAGCAACCTAACCACTAGCGGCGAACACTTCCCTCGAGTTTGTGGTGTCCTATGTCTCCGCTTAGCGCGCCTTCGTCGTATGCAACTTGTTGTGCACCCTGGAACGTGAAGCTGCGGACTGCCGGCGCTGTTTTGCTGACTTAAATTTCATTTAAAAAATACTTTATGAATTTTCCAAACATTTTATGACTAGTATTTATTGTTTATATAAGTCAATATACGTGGTTTGAATCCCAACATGCAGTTTAAAAACTACCTTGTACATTGCTCAGATATACCGTCTTTCCAACCCTGCTCCCAGATATGCGCAGAGTTAACATGTCTGACCTAGAATCATCAAGCGCATTACATCACATTAAGTTAATAATAACCGGCGCTTAGGAAGCTGCGGTGGATCAGCGACTAGAGTGCTCGTCTCCAACCGAAACAAACGGGTGTTAGATTCCAGGCGGGGTCCCCATCCAGATTCTCGCAGGTGGGAATCACGCCAGAATAAGCCACTGTTTTCTCAGGGATATCCTGTTTACCCCACCCTTGCATTCCAGCGCTACTCCATACTGACCTAGCTCCACCCTCATATCGGCTCTCAAAGCCGATGAGGGTGGAGAACATTCCGTTAGTTTAAGTTTTATAAAATTTTAGTTTTGGCTTTTTGANCGCAGGTGGGAATCACGCCAGAATAAGCCACTGTTTTCTCAGGGATATCCTGTTTACCCCACCCTTGCATTCCAGCGCTACTCCATACTGACCTAGCTCCACCCTCATATCGGCTCTCAAAGCCGATGAGGGTGGAGAACATTCCGTTAGTTTAAGTTTTATAAAATTTTAGTTTTAGCTTTTTCACCCTAATCAAATAATTTCATTTTAGCTTTTTCACCTTAATCAAATAATCACGTTTTAGCTTTTTCACCCTAATCGATGTAAAGAGCCGCCCAAATTTCATCACTCACTCTAGAGAACACTGCACGCCAGTTCAGAGCCTCGTGTTTAGCGGCGATGGCGCACTCGATGCGTGCGGCAGAGTCGCCCTTATCGCCCTGGTGCTTCTCGAGGTAGGCAGACACCTTAAATAAGAGGACGGCCATGCGCGGAGGAGTACTTGCACGCCGGCTGGGGGAAGGATGGGGAAGTAGTTCCTTGCACCCGCGTGCGGTGGAGCGGAAAATTTGCCAGCAGTTTACGGATGAAGTGTGAAGGGGGGAGGTTGGGGGGATGGTTGCATCATGACCTGATGAACACGGGCTCATAACGATGTGACCTGTTTGTATTGGTGGGTTATAGGTGAGGGGGGACCGAAGTTAAAGCGGGCGTGATGAATGCTGCGAGCTGGCCGGTGTCCATCCATAACCTCCCCGGGGACGTAACTCCTGTCGGCGACAAGGCCACGTGCTCGGTGTAGCGAGGGGTGACCTGCGGCATCTAGGCCGCCATCAATCAGGCTGGCGGTCCTGCGGCGAGCACACGGCCATCAGCCGCAGCCCTCCCTCCCTCAAATTCGAGCCTTTTGCGGCTGTTTTAATATAAGGTTATGACTTCCATAACGTCAACAGAATATGTGATGTCTGCTATAAAAAGGAGGAATAACTTCCACTATATCGAAAAGGCTATATATACTATAAGAAATAATATTCTTGATGTTTGACCCACGCCCAAGATATAACTATACAATCTAGCCACTAGACATTTTGTTGCTGATTCTGACAGCGAAGAAAGATTATTAATTTTCATATGTAAATACCACGCTCTAAATCTGAAACAGTGAGAATTCAGCCACATCAGTGAAAATAGTGAAAATTAAGCTGTTGGTAACCAGTTCCTTATAACTAATTAATATGCTGGCTTAATTTCACTGAATTATTTGTGATTCCCACTGAAAGTCGAGAATTACACTGCCAGAAGTCATTTCTTCTCAGTTAATTTCCTTGATTCGCCAGTCGGCGGTACTTTATCAACTGACTTTCAGTGAATGTAATTTCATTAATTGATATCACTGATTGGAGCTTAGAGTGCACTATACTAGATATTAATTTTGTAACATCACCGATGATGGCAGTGCTAATGAAATGGTGAAAAGGAGTATATTTTGTTGTACTCTGTTTCAGAAACTTGGGCAAATAAGAAACGTGAAATTATGCTCGCCCTTGTACATCTCTAAGTCGAGGTGTGAGTTACACAAACTGGAGACGTAATCTTCTCCGACGCCACAAGCCTCTCCTGGGAATGCGGAAGGAGCCCCTAAACCAAAGTAGAGACGTTTCACGAACCAGATATATAGTCCATTCACGGTTACTTCCAGCTTTTCTGAAACTTTGGTAAAAATATACTTCCAGGATATCCCTCCGCCTATTGCAAACAAAGTTTAACCTAGTCTAGAAAATTGAATAAAAGGACAACGCACCGCATTCTTGCGTATTCGGTGTAATAATATTTTGCATAAGAAGTATTTCTTACTAGGCGTTACCAACATACCTATTTCCTCCCTATTTTAGTACAAATTAGTCTAAATGAAATCATATAATTTGTAAACTACATGTAAGTAAAATTTCAATTTAACAAAAAAATAAGGTACCATTATGTTGACACAAGTATAAAACGATTTATATATATGAAATATTAAGGAAAGAACCAAATAACGTCATACGTGGGGTGATTTTTCAAAGGTTTGATTAAGACATTCTGAAGAAACCGGGAATAGCCTATAACCTACACTGAAGAGCCAAAAAATCATGTACACCTGCCTAATATCGTGTAGGACCCCCGAGAGCACGCAGAAGTGCAGCAAAACGACGTCTGATGGACTCGGCTAATGTCTTAAGGTATGCAGAAGGCAATTCACACCATGAATCCACCAGGGCAGTCCATAAATCGATAGGAATGTGAGGTGGTGGGGATCTCTTCTGAACAGCACGTTTCAAAGCATACCAGATATGGTCAATAATGTTCATGTTTAGTGATTTAGGTTGCCAATGGAAGTGTCTAAAGTCAGAAGAGTGTTCCTGGAGCCACTCGGTAGCAACTCTCGACGTGTGGGGTGTTGCATTGTCCTGCTGGAACTCTCCACGTCCGTCGGAATGCACAATGGACATGAATGGGTGCAGGTGATCGGACAGCATGCTTACGTATCTGTTACTTATCAGAGTCGTATCTAGACGAATCAGGGGTTCCATTTCACGCCAACTGCACACGCCCCATACCATGACAGAGCCTCCACCAGCTTGAACAGTCCCCAAAAAATATACTTCCAGGATATCCCTCCGCCTATTGCAAACAAAGTTTAACCTAGTCTAGAAAATTGAATAAAAGGACAACGCACCGCATTCTTGCGTATTCGGTGTAATAATATTTTGCATAAGAAGTATTTCTTACTAGGCGTTACCAACATACCTATTTCCTCCCTATTTTGGTACACANTGCATAAGAAGTATTTCTTACTAGGCGTTACCAACATACCTATTTCCTCCCTATTTTGGTACACATTAGTCTAAATGAAATCATATAATTTGTAAACTACATGTAAGTAAAATTTCAATTTAACAAAAAAATAAGGTACCATTATGTTGGCACAAGTATAAAACGATTTATATATATGAAATATTAAGGAAAGAACCAAATAACGTCATACATGGGGTGATTTTTCAAAGGTTTGATTAACACATTCTGAAGAAACCGGGAATAGCCTATAACCTACACTGAAGAGCCAAAAAATCATGTACACCTGCCTAATATCGTGTAGGACCCCCGCGAGCACGCAGAAGTGCAGCAAAACGACGTCTGATGGACTCGGCTAATTTCTTAAGGTATGCAGAAGGCAATTCACACCATGAATCCACCAGGGCAGTCCATAAATCGATAGGAATGTGAGGTGGTGGGGATCTCTTCTGAACAGCACGTTTCAAAGCATACCAGATATGGTCAATAATGTTCATGTTTAGTGATTTAGGTTGCCAATGGAAGTGTCTAAAGTCAGAAGAGTGTTCCTGGAGCCACTCGGTAGCAACTCTCGACGTGTGGGGTGTTGCATTGTCCTGCTGGAACTCTCCACGTCCGTCGGAATGCACAATGGACATGAATGGGTGCAGGTGATCGGACAGCATGCTTACGTATCTGTTACTTATCAGAGTCGTATCTAGACGAATCAGGGGTTCCATTTCACGCCAACTGCACACGCCCCATACCATGACAGAGCCTCCACCAGCTTGAACAGTCCCCTGTTGACATGTAGTGTCCATGGATTCATGAGGATGTCTCCATACCCG
Source organism: Clitarchus hookeri (assembly GCA_002778355.1). NCBI lineage: Eukaryota > Metazoa > Arthropoda > Insecta > Phasmatodea > Phasmatidae > Clitarchus > Clitarchus hookeri. The sequence continues at coordinate 484,327 of NQII01001215.1, forward strand.
TACTCGTCCATCCGCCCGATACAATTGGAAACGAGACTCGTCAGACAAGGCAACGTGTTTCTAGTCATCAACATTCCAATGGCGGTGTTGGTGGACCCAGGCAAGGTGTAAAGCTTTGTGTCGTGCAGTCAACAACGGTACATGAGTGGGTCTTCAGCTCCGAAAGCCCATATCAATGACGGTCCGTTCAATAGTTCGCACGCTAGCACTTTTTGATGCCCCAGCATTGAAACCTGCGCCAATTTGAGAAAGGGTTGCACGTCTGCCACGTTTAATAATTCTCGTCAGTCGTCGTTTGTCCCGTTCGTTCACGATATTTTTCCGGCCGCAGCGATGTCAAAGATTTGACGTTTTACCGGATTCCCGATATTCACGGTACACTCGTTAAATGGTCGTACGCGAAAATCCAGATTTTATCGCTACCTCGGAGATGCTGTGTACCATCTCTCGTGCGCCGACTATAACACCACGTTCAAACTCACTTAAATCTTGATAACCTGCCATTGAAGCAGCAGTAACCGATCTAGGAACTTTTCTAGACGCTTGTTGTCTTATATAGGCGCTGACGACCGCATTTCGTTACTCTGATTGGATCTATACCTCTGTTATTTGCATACTCACGCCTATACCAGTTTTTTTTTGGCTCTGCAGTGTATTTTTTTAGTGAATCGAGTATGTCTTCTTTGTCAATGTCTGATATGTTTGAAGCAGCAGTTACAAACGTCCTTCCAGTCGCTGGGCCATCAGGTGTTGAGTGTTCTCCTGCTGATAGACCTTCAGGTTTTGTGAATGACAATCCTCTGTCCGAGTAATTAGCTCAACTATTTAATAATAAAAGTGATTTTGAGGATAAACCGAGTGATTGGTCACGGCATTCAGAGGATTGTACGTTTATGTGAGAGCAATAGTGACATATATAATGTTAATTGTTAACAGGTTGTTAGTCCTAACGTTTTTTTGTGGAATAACTTCATTGGACATTGCTTACATGTTGTAGGTTTGTTATATGTATATAATCTGAAATGTTTTAATGATTATTTTATTTTTAACTATTGTCTGTTATTGGAATTTACAAGTTAATGGCATCCTACATATGCTATTCCAAATGTTAGTTAACCTAACTGAACCTTACCTTTTTTTTTAACTTCATACTGGCCATTATGCGGACGAAGCGATGCTGTAATATGTTAACATAACAATATTGTTAAAACGCATTTCTCTGCCAATCGCGCGGAAAATTTGTCACCATGAAAATGATGTGCAGTATTNGGCGGTGTTGGTGGACCCAGGCAAGGTGTAAAGCTTTGTGTCGTGCAGTCAACAACGGTACATGAGTGGGTCTTCGGCTCCGAAAGCCCATATCAATGACGGTCCGTTCAATAGTTCGCACGCTGGCACTTTTTGATGCCCCAGCATTGAAACCTGCGCCAATTTGAGAAAGGGTTGCACGTCTGCCACGTTTAATAATTCTAGTCAGTCGTCGTTTGTCCCGTTCGTTCACGATATTTTTCCGGCCACAGCGATGTCAAAGATTTGACGTTTTACCGGATTCCCGATATTCACGGTACACTCGTTAAATGGTCGTACGCGAAAATCCAGATCTTATCGCTACCTCGGAGATGCTGTGTACCATCTCTCGTGCGCCGACTATAACACCACGTTCAAACTCACTTAAATCTTGATAACCTGCCATTGAAGCAGCAGTAACCGATCTAGGAACTTTTCTAGACGCTTGTTGTCTTATATAGGCGCTGACGACCGCATTTCGTTACTCTGATTGGTTCTATACCTCTGTTATTTGCATACTCACGCCTATGCCAGTTTTTTTTTGGCTCTGCAGTGTATTTTTTTAGTGAATCGAGTATGTCTTCTTTGTCAATGTCTGATATGTTTGAAGCAGCAGTTACAAACGTCCTTCCAGTCGCTGGGCCATCAGGTGTTGAGTGTTCTCCTGCTGATAGACCTTCATGTTTTGTGAATGACAATCCTCTGTCCGAGTAATTAGCTCAACTATTTAATAATAAAAGTGATTTTGAGGATAAACCGAGTGATTGGTCACGGCATTCAGAGGATTGTACGTTTATGTGAGAGCAATAGTGACATATATAATGTTAATTGTCAACAGGTTGTTAGTCCTAACGTTTTTTTGTGGAATAACTTCATTGGACATTGCTTACATGTTGTAGGTTTGTTATATGTATATAATCTGGAATGTTTTAATAATTATTTTATTTTTAACTATTGTCTGTTATTGGAATTTACAAGTTAATGGCATCCTACATATGCTATTCCAAATGTTAGTTAACCTAACTTAACCTTACCTTTTTTTTAACTTCATACTGGCTATTATGCGGACAAAGCGATGCTGTAATATGTTAAAATAACAATATTGTTAAAACGCATTTCTCTGCCAATCGCGCGGAAAATTTGTCACCATGAAAATGATGTGCAGTATTTATAAAAGAATGAGTAGTAGTAAAATATTGGAATTAGTTCAATGCGATCGGTTAGAATGGTTTGAGGAGGCCTCAGTTCGGAAGCCTGCCTAAACATGTCATCACATGTAAGATGGTAACCAGAGCAGTGGGCAGCAGATTGCATCTATCAAAACGGTGTTTCTCAAACGTATTGAAAGAACGAATCCCGTTTGCCAGACTAAGAACCAGGGCACGTTCGCGCGATGTTCTCACGATATAGGGCAACGCAGCGCCCCGCAAGGGGTCTCTCTCAGCCATGTTGCCAACCTCAGAAGATGGTCCAGAAGAGAACCTGAGAAGATGGTCCAGAAGAGAACCCGAGAAGATTGTCCAGAAGAGAACCCGAGAAGATGGTCCAGAAGAAAACCTGAGAAGATGGTCCAGAAGAAAACCTGAGAAGATGGTCGAAAAGAGAACCTGAGAAGATGGTCCAGAAGAGAACCTGAGAAGATTGTCCAGAAGAAAACCTGAGAAGATGGTCCAGAAGAGAACCTGAGAAGATGGTCTAGAAGAGAACCTGAGAAGATGGTCCAGAAGAGAACCAGATAATGTACGTGCCTGCAGCTGTAAACCTCATATCCCAATCAGCACTCGGCCTCCAGACAAGGTGGGCCCTACTGAACTGTAAGTTACGAGGCGTGGCTCACTTGTTAAACAATGCTATCCTGACGTCTAAGGGCGAAAAAAAGAGGAGGGGGGTGTCAAAGGTGAAGCGGCTAGGGCGTTCGCCTACAACCAAGCCGAACCGGGTTCGATTCCCGGCGGGGTCGCTCCAGGATCGTGTCTGACGATGCCGCAGGTCAGTGGGTTTTCTCGGGAGTCTCCCGTTTCCTCCGCCCTTGGATTCATGCGCTGCTCCGTGCCCACCTCGTTTTACCCTTATCGGTTCTCAAGATCTCGTTGCTGACAGCCGCCTAAATCTCGCCAATCCACTCCACTAACTCGTACGTACAAATTTTGTGTGATGAATTGTTATTGAAAATGTGTAGAAAACACAAGACCTGTGACCTAACGTGATATTTAACGGACAGACACACTATTGAAAAATAATAATTAAAATTAGTTATTAGAAAAAGTTATAAACTACGTGAAATGAAACGAATTCCAATTCGTGAGTAATATTAGCGTGCAATCGATAAATACCCGCGGGTTACACACTTTCAAAGGTTAATAACACGAAACCCCCCCATAATTAAGTAATGATGGGCAATTTTACTACACGCTAACGTTAATAGATGACCAATAACAGTTTATGATAACGCTATACACGAATTTATCGTTTCATCTCACATAACTTCTGACTTTTTGAAAATAACTAATTTTAATAACTCTGGCCCCAAAGGGTGACTCTGGCCCAACCATTAGGAGATGGTATTAACTTTTTTAACTAAGGAAAAGTTTTGTTCTCTTACTGCTCTCTGGTATCTAAACCATAAAAAACACATTATTTTATAACTGTTAAAACAATAAATACGCTTACTGTACTTAAAATCTGGGCTTATGTCACCCCTAAGGGCCAACGTCACCCCATATTACGGTACTTGNAAATACGCTTACTGTACTTAAAATCTGGGCTTATGTCACCCCTAAGGGCCAACGTCACCCCATATTACGGTACTTGTTTTCAACCTCATGTCTCGGCTTTTTTTAATCACGTTAGATCATAGTTCGTACTATGTTTCTATCCCGTTTGCCGGAAGGAATTATCTCACGATGTTTGTATCTGGAATTATTCTCAGTACTTAGGTGTTTATTGTATAATATCATAAAAGCTGCTCCGATTATAACTCTATAATTACAAACGCCAGTCTAAGGAGTAATTACATATTACTGATATCAATGTATCTTATTCCATAGCACTTAATTGAAGGTTATTGCGATAATCTTACCCCTTAAATCACAAAGGATAAATTACTGTATTGAAATTCATAAATAATTATCAATATATGAAAGATCAAACTATATATGTCAATAACTAACAGTGCTCTGTAAATTTTCACTTAAGATAAATATTCTAAACTATCCACGAATTCCAAAAGTGGAAAATAATTTGATTCTAACGCATTAGTGGATCACTTTATNATAAATATTCTAAACTATCCACGAATTCCAAAAGTGGAAAATAATTTGATTCTAACGCATTAGTGGATCACTTTATCATAAAAGGTGATGCAAATAGTACGTTCCATATTCGTTGCATTGAGTCTGTTTTGCATTTTTATTTTAGCGCAGGTAACCGACTCGGTTTCGAGCTCGTATATTTGAATCGTTCTTTATTTTTTCGTGTTCAACTCGCCCTTTGTTCTCATCCCTACATGCGATACTAATACGAGCTCAGTTTGCAATCCGGCGCTGGTAGATGCGCGGGGGATTTCGTTCTCATCATGGACACCTCGATAACGCGCCACACTTTCATATCTTCTCGACAAACGTCGATGCACGTGCGGTGCCTGAGGATGCGGACCGAATGCCCAGCTNAAGGTCTAGTTTGCTGGCTCGTGAATTCCTCTACTTGCTCCGATTGGGAAATACCAGTATTATCTTTACACGATACAGGGGCCACGGTGGTGTAGTGGCTTGAATACTCTTTTCCCAAAATGGGCCATCCGGGTTGGATTCCCGGCGGGTACGCTCTCGGATTTTCTCATGTGAGAATCTTGCTGGACGAATGCCACTAGTGGGCGGGTTTTCTCGGGGATCTCCCGTTTCCTCCCGGCGCTGATCCATAGACATCCTCCACGCCCCGCTTTCATCTTCAGAGACAATTCCTGCGGGTTGATTGGCCGGTGATCTTCCCTGTGGGTAGCTGATTCGCAAATCTAGTTGAACCTTCCACTGCCAAGTTAATTTGAAACTTCTGGTGTTCCTAGCAAGACTAGTTTTAATGCGTGCTGTACTTAGGTCACAATGAACTCGTTTCTTTATCACAAGCAATAAGCTGTAGTAGACTTCCTGTTCAGTGATCAGTAATATTAACCAGTCTTAACGTAGAGTAGTAACACGGTCTACTAGTAAGTTACCCACAAAGAAGATAGTTGAACACTGAGCCTCGTAGACTACTGTACCAGTCAAACGCAATGCTCCTGTGCAACATGTAGACAATTGCCTACGGTGGAATCAAAGGGTTAATGTTCTAGGACGAGAATGGTCCTTATTTATGTAGCTGAACAGAGTAATTCTTCATTGGCGACCTGTTTCTGCACAAAGACACCTATTTTCCTTTCTAACTCCACCAAACGTCATTCAGGTGCCAGTCTGTTCAACGTTCGTCAACTTCCTCACGTTATATGTGACGCGAGTGATTGTGTAGCGCAGCAGGTTTAAGTCCAGTTCGCGATAAAAAATAAAACGTTAAATCTTGTGCCTTGTGTAGTACGCTTTATAAAACACTCGTATAATTTTTACTTGTAATAATGATATTTCCAAGAAAAATGTCCAATGCCAAGGACGACGCTGTTGGCACGCGAAACGACCCTGTCGCGTTATGGCTGCAGGAGAAGAAATATTATTATACTTAAATGTTTACCCCTCCAGACTGGCAGCCCACGATCCAACGGTCACTGCGTTTAAAGTTATCATTCTTCTTCTTCACCGCCATTCTGGACCCAGATTGCCGGGAGGAAATGGCGGTTGCTACCCAGGATTTAGAAGATCTTCGAGAGTCGCGAGTCGTAAATCAAAGTCGCGTTTCGCAAATTGCTCTTCTCCCCGCAAGCACCCCCCTCCCCTTCCTCGACCAACCTAATGCGCACGCGCGTTACACTCGGCGGTTTTCATAATTACAGTGTTTTCGAGAAAAAAAAACTTTCGCTTCCTCGGCCACAAGATATTCTCTCTCTTTTTTTTTATTCTCCTTTCCTGTTTACTTGTTCGCATGTTTCTGATATCTTTTGTTGGAGCTCCGGGATTGCTTCGTAGAGGAGAGATCAGATCGAAGACGACCGCGGTTTTTTTATGGCTCGGCATCACCGCTTCTGCAGAAATTATTCGTTTTTGCGTTATAATTTCTGATTCACAGTAATTCCTGACAATGTAAAATTTTAGAAAATTTACATTGTACGAGTTCTTTAATACTTTTGTGCGTAATTTTTAACTGTATGTTATCTGCTTGTTATAAAATGTCGATAACATATTTGTATTTAATTAATAAGTCCTCGACTTTTTACGAGCAGATAACACAAAATTAAAAATTATGCACCAAAAAATTACACAATTCGTAAAATGTAAATTATCTATAATCGTACATTGTCAGTAATTACAGTGAATCTGAAATTATGACGTGAAAACGAAGAATTTCTGCAGAAGGGGTGCGACCTAGCATAAAGAGTGTTGGATACAAAAAAAAATTATATTTGTACCAAACATTGTTCAAATTGTATGCATTGTATGTGGCACCATTTTCCTCTAATAAATAAAATTTACACTATATATTTTTTTGAATAATTTGATGTCAAATCCAACAATTTTCTGTTTTGCTGCAGCTATAATAATAAATGTTAATTAAGATGTACTAATGAAAAACTTTAAAAAAGGAAATTAATATCATAGGCTACCGCGTTGCACATATGTTATCACAAAATAACAGTTCATGCATTAAAAAAAAATTGTCAAAAAAAGAAATTTTTGCATTTTTGAAACATTTTTTTAAACATTGATAAACTGTTACTTGGTTATTACTGATGTGTCAATCGGTAGCCCAAGGCATTTGTTTACGTTGCAAATATTTTCAATTGTTTATCTTAACTAGTATTTCGTATTATGGCTGCAGCAAGACAGAAACATTTTCGATTTGACTCAAATTATTGAACAAATTGTAAAGTGTAAAATTATGTTATTCAAGGAAAATGTCATCACATGCAAATACCTACAAGTTGAACAATGTTTGGAACAAATATAAAATAATACATTTTACAGTATTTTGCAGTACACCCGCAAGTCGCTCTCCTAGAGACTAATGACACCTCAAGGTCACGTACAGATGTACGGAAGCATTGTGACGGCAATCGACGTAAAGTAGCGTTATTAAGCTTCTCGTGTCTTCTGTTTACTCAGAATTTTTTTAATGCGACTTGAGCGTTTTAATACAGAAGCCAGTTCAGAAATGATACAGCATCGTCGCTATAGTATAAAACACTGTTTCACGGAAGACTACATGTGGAAAAGTCGAGGGCGAAATACAACGAGCTTTTTGACTTTGGCGCTTTTCAAAGACCATATTTATTTTATCAATTACGGGAATTTATGAACTGGCAACAAATCATCGACTCTTATTTCTGTCCTGACAAAAGGACTACCCTACATTAAAATATTCCATAGTTTTTAAAAAATTATAATAGACATGACTAGGGGCAGTGATATTTCGCGATAATATTTCGAGACAAGATACAGTCCAAAGCACTGTAGGGTAGTCCAGCTTCTTTGACCAGCTAAAAAAATGTTCTGGCCTGTGTTAACAGTTTGCGCACGAATCACGAAGGTTCGGTGTCGGAGTTACTTAGTCCCGAGTGACTTGGTCATAGACGGACACGGCGCCAGCAACCAATGGAGGTATAACAACAGCTGAGGTGTGTATATAGTATTGTCTACTGTGTGCTCCGATTTTCACGCGAAAAGTCACCGGCCCTAGACACGTCTGCTTACAATGCTGCAGATACGCCTTAGAGAGAGGCCCCTCGAGGCTGATACTGTCGGTAGTTGGGCTCAACGTCTCGCCGATAGCCAAGTCATCAGAGACGAAGCAAGTTGCTCCGAGGGAAGATATATTGGCGAAGGAATCAGCGATGGCCTTTGTTAAGAACCCAGCCCAACATTCGTTCGCCTAGAACGATTTCGGGAAACATCGGGAGACCGAAATCAGGACCGGAAATGCGAGTCCGGCGAGTCACCACCGCGCCACCCCCCGCTCGGTGGAGGTCGAGAGCGTTCAAGAGAATAAATACATTTCTACATGTTTGGTGTTTAAAAGCCGTTTCTGGCGTGGCATGAAAAAAAAAGCCCGAAAAAAAACACGGCTGTAGAAAAAAATTACTTTTCAAAAACGAACTCAACGAGTCATTAGAATATTAAATGTAAATATATTCTCGTATCAATCTAAAAAATGGTACAAAATGAGTACGTTGGGTTACAGGTCAAAATAACAGTGCATGTTATAATAAAGTCGTGAATAATATTTCTAGGAAATTTGTTATACGGTTTGCCCGTTTTATGGTATTAACATTTGAGATAACTATTAAAGTAAAATTAGTTCGAATTTAAACTTTAACCTCAGGTGTACCACGTGTCCGATTTCAAAGAAATTGCAAAACTCAGTTCCTGTAGTTTCACTAAACAGTTAAGGGGGCCGCGGTTGTGTAGTGGTCAGACTTATCGCCTCCCATATGGGCGAACCGCGTTCGATTCCCGTCGAGGAGTGGAGTGGTTTGGGCGGATCTTAACGTCGGGGGTTTTGAAAGCCGACGAGAGCGAAGGGAGGTGANGGGTTTTGAAAGCCGACGAGAGCGAAGGGAGGTGAGCATGGAGCAGCGCCGGAATGCAAGGGGCTGGGGAAACGGGAGATCACCGAGAAAACCTGCTGACCAGCGGCGTCGTCCGGCACGATTCAACATGCGAAAATCCAAGGAGCGACCCCGCCGGGGAATCGAACCCCGTTCGCTTTGGCGGGAGGCGAGTAGTCAAACCTCTACACCACCGCGGGGCCCCATCCTATTTAACACAACGTTCAGTCCATTCCGTTCAGTTGAGTTATTTACACGTGGGTTACTGCAGACATGAAATAACGTTGCGGAGAATATCAATAACTGCTGGCTAAGTGATATCACGTGTCCGATGTTGTCGGCGTGTTTAAAGAATGCGGCTCGTCGTCAAGGCGAACTCCCATAAGTCAGTTCAAACGAGGCAACGCCGCTTGACGTCGATAGAAGTCGAGAGTGTTAAAAATCGGCATTTGTCTACCTCGGCCTGCGCCGATAAGAATGAAGCGNAAGTCGAGAGTGTTAAAAATCGGCATTTGTCTACCCCAGCCTGCGCCGATAAGAATGAAGCGCCTTGCGCCCGTCTTGCCCGCGGCTCGAGCCAGCACTGAAGAAGAAGCGTTATTGATGGGAGATCCGTTGTTGTTGCAACAGGCATGATTAATGGCGGTCGCCCCGCCTCGCATCTCGCGGTGAAGGGCGTTTCTTCTCCTTCTTCGCCCCACCCCCTTCCATGAAACTCCTCTGACGCCATCGCCAAGAAAGCAGAGCGTCTTCTGTCTTATGGGCGTTCAAGTGTAGGGAATTATCTTCTGCATTTTTTAAACCATATTACATGTTTTTTTAGATGTGATATGAAATAGTAATAAAAAAAATAGGTGACAATGCTGGAAAATTTCTTTTAAAATCTAATTAAAGACACTATAGGAATTTTAAATTTATTCCCTCTTTTCGTTTAATTTTTAAAATTAAATAAAAGTAATACGNAATTAAAGACACTATAGGAATTTTAAATTTATTCCCTCTTTTCGTTTAATTTTTAAAATTAAATAAAAGTAATACGTTAGGCTACATCTAAAAAATAAATATCATCGAAATATTTTCTTGAAAAAAAAAATTGTTCGCGTTTTGTTTGGAGATAAAATTAAAGTTATATATGTACATATATATATATATATAAGTTAAAGGTTATACTTTAATCGAAAGTAAACCAAGGGTTGTACCTCAAAGATTTTGCAAAATTACACTCTCGTAACTTAAAAAACAATTTAGCTGTAACCAATACTTTTTCTTAAACTAACTTTTTATTTAAATTTGTACTAATCAATGCATTACGTTAAAATTACTTATTTACGCTAAGAAAAAAATATGAATGCAATTGCAAACGGCATGGTACTTTTATTAGGTTATAATTAATATCGTATCATAAAACTAGAAAAAGTGTTTTAAAAAAAATTGTTTTCTAAATATGTTAAGGTTGATTCACACCTTCGCAGATCACACCAAACATGCAGAGCAGGTAGCACCAAGAGCCAATCAAAGAGCTCCTCACCGCTCGGACGTCACAGACTAAAGCTGAGGTAGACCAATTTTTCGTCTTCTGCGCATGTACCCAACATTGACCTACCCCACAACACAAATAAAACTGTCAAATTCACAAAGTGAACAGTGATGAACGTGTTCGTTTATATCTTAATTTTCATAAGACACGTACGTTTATGTGAATAACATACTTTTGACCAATTTGACTATAAAATAATTCCATTAGATTTGTTTAGAATAAGTATGTAAACACCTCAAATAACTTGTTTACGTAAGCAATGTTATAACTTCAAATCTTATCCACGTTGTTTATGACAGCCGTACTGGCAGAAATCAGTCCGATTTCCGTACACGGAGACTTGAATTGCGCAGCTAGCGTGATCACTCTACCCCATATCCACTCCACGTTACACGTTATACAGAATTTTCTTCTCAAAATATTTTGAGCCGATTTCAACTGTTTCCGTGCAGGCAATGTTGATATTAACGACCGTCTGGTGCATACTGTCCATGATGTTGAAAATGGCTGCCATCGAAAATGGTGTTTGCAAGTTAAGGGATGTAAATCACGTGAACAAAAATAAGCTTTATTTACTTACATGAAAAAAAAATTCTACAAAGTTAAACCAAACAAAAATACGAAATCTCTAAATCACAAAGCGCAGCCTTATATTTAAACTTCATAAACACGTATTTACTTATACTCCCCATGGTTAGTTACAAGAGGGTGCTTTTCGGTTGAGATAATATGTTGAAAAATGACTTGGTTTAAAAGCGCATGCGCATTATTGATGCCAGCCGACTAACGCACTAGCTGTTGCCACAGCCTTAGCAGTTCACGGACTCTCATCTGACAGTGGTTCCGCACGGACTCTCGTCTGACAGTCAGAGACAGTGGTTCCGCACGGACTCTCGTCTGACAGTCCGAGCCAGTGGTTCCGCACGGACTCTCGTCTCACAGTCCGAGCCAGTGGATCGGTTTGTAATAACCCCATTGTCAAAGACACTTCAAACCAATCTCAAAGCCCAAAACGTACTTCTTTTCCACACTATATTTTTTTTTCAATTATTAAACTGACCAGTGTTAAATGATAGAAAAGAAATTTCCCGACAATAGACTGGCAAATCAAACATAACTTGGTATCACGGTCATAGTCATTTATGGTNGATAGAAAAGAAATTTCCCGACAATAGACTGGCAAATCAAACATAACTTGGTATCACGGTCATAGTCATTTATGGTTACTTCCAACTTTTCTTAAGACCTGCTGAAGTTCTACTTCCAGGATATTCATCCGCCTAATGCAAACAATGCGTAAGCGATTTTGCAATATTACAACAAACTGAAAGCGCACAGCTTTCATGAGAACTCAGTTTAATATGATGTTGCTTTGTAACTATTACTTACTAGGAATTGCAAAAAATATTTTCCCTGTGTTTTATTCAAATTAACTAAAAATAAAATATTACAACTTACTGATAAAATATAAGTTACTGTTCGATTTAACCCAAAAATGTTGTACTTTTATTTTAATATAAGTGTAAAACACTTGTTTTACATTAAATACTTAACAAACAGCCAAGCGCGTCATACATACATGTTTGATTTAAAAAGTGTGAATATACCTTGATCAGACTTTAATCATGCTTAATAAGGTATTTAATGTTTCATTGGTTTTAATCAGTCGAGCGATATGTTTAAAGTGCAAAATATTTCATCTTGGGCTTCTGGCTTACCGAACTAAAGGATGAAATTCTATAGACAAGTGTATCATATTTTAAAAGCTATGCAATATTCATAAATCGACACACGTGTGGCGTACGGGCATCGTGTTGGAAGTATTACTCAACAGCCAGATAAAAAGCGGATTTTACAGGTTTATTCCAATATNTGGCGTACGGGCATCGTGTTGGAAGTATTACTCAACAGCCAGATAAAAAGCGGATTTTACAGGTTTATTCCAATAATCAATCTGTATGTGGTGGCCGATGCTGCCACATCAAAAGTATGTAATTGGCAGCAACAGGTGAAGTAAAGAAANTGGCGTACGGGCATCGTGTTGGAAGTATTACTCAACAGCCAGATAAAAAGCGGATTTTACAGGTTTATTCCAATATTCAATCTGTATGTGGTGGCCGATGCTGCCACATCAAAAGTATGTAATTGGCAGCAACAGGTGAAGTAAAGAATCGTNTCAATCTGTATGTGGTGGCCGATGCTGCCACATCAAAAGTATGTAATTGGCAGCAACAGGTGAAGTAAAGAATCGTTACATTTTTATTTGCGTTTATATATTTTGTTTAAGCCGGGTTCAGGTACATGGCACACTGAAAAACTGCTTCTGTTGCAACATCTAAAATGAAGAAATTCACTCTATGTAAAAAGCTAAAATTTTGTATTTCCACTACCTCGTCATTAATATTGTTACGATTCTCAGAAGTCTGTAGATATAGCCAGGTTCTTTAGGGATGTAGATAGTAACTAAACATAAATGTTACTAATAATGTATTTACTTTTTAAAGTAAGAATTTAAAAACAGTTCCAGACAGATTAAAACTGCAATAAGTAGCTATTACTTGCTATTTACAACTAATATTTACATACTTTTCCTTACCTCACAGAGGGGCCGCGGTGGTGTAGTGGTTAGACAACTCGGCTCCCACTTAGGCGAACCGGGTTCGATTCCCGGCGGGGTCGGCCCCGGATTTTAGTATGTGGGAATCACAATAGTTGCATGAATTTCTTGGCGAGAGCAAAGAACTCCTTGCTTCATCGTTACCAGCGCTCCTAGCTGCGAATGGTAGAACTTATCACACTCTGGTGGCGGGCACGAGAATTAAAGATGGAGGGCGTAAAAAGCAAGAGAGAGAGAGAGAGAGAGAGAACAGAGGTGGGAGACAAGGAGGAATGATAGAAGGCAAAAGAGAAAATAGGAGACAAGAAAGAATATGAGAAAACCAAGCGATATAGCAGGCGTAGGCAAGAATCAAAGATGGCAGGGGACGAAGGCAAGATGGCGGGGTGATATACATGTGCGCGATTAGCATAAATGCGTTTGGTGTATGCACAGTTAGCATATATGCGTGTGATTTGTATTGCTGTCCTTACCATATTCGTACTTGACTTAGGTCGTAGAATATATGCTTGTAACAAGGTAGTGCATAAAGTTGCATGATGGGGCAATGAACTCGAACATTCTTTNTATTTGCGTTTATATATTTTGTTTAAGCCGGGTTCAGGTACATGGCACACTGAAAAACTGCTTCTGTTGCAACATTTAAAATGAAGAAATTCACTCTATGTAAAAAGCTAAAATTTTGTATTTCCACTACCTCGTCATTAATATTGTTACGATTCTCAGAAGTCTGTAGATATAGCCAGGTTCTTTAGGGATGTAGATAGTAACTAAACATAAATGTTACTAATAATGTATTAACTTTTTAAAGTAAGAATTTAAAAACAGTTCCAGACTGATTAAAACTGCTATAAGTAGCTATTACTTGCTATTTACAACTAATATTTACATACTTTTCCTTACCTCACAGAGGGGCCGCGGTGGTGTAGTGGTTTGACAACTCGCCTCCCACTTAGGCGAACCGGGTTCGATTCCCGGCGGGGTCGGTCCCGGATTTTCGTATGTGGGAATCACAATAGTTGCATGAATTTCTTGGCGAGAGCAAAGAACTCCTTGCTTCATCGTTACCAGCGCTCCTAGCTGCAAATGGTAGAACTTATCACACTCTGGTGTCGGGCACGAGAATTAAAGATGGAGGGCGTAAAAAGCAAGAGAGAGAGAGAGAGAGAGAGAATAGAGGTGGGAGACAAGGAGGAATGATAGAAGGCAAAAGAGAAAATAGCAGACAAGAAGGAATATGAGAAAATCAAGCGATATAGCAGGCGTAGGCAAGAATCAAAGATGGCAGGGGACGAAGGCAAGATGGCGGGGTGATATACATGTGCGCGATTAGCATAAATGCGTTTGGTGTATGCACAGTTAGCATATATGCGTGTGATTTGTATTGCAGTCCTTACCATATTCGTACTTGACATAGGTCGTAGAATATATGCTTGTAACAAGGTAGTGCATAAAGTTGCATGATGGGGCAATGAACTCGAACATTCTTTNTAGGTCGTAGAATATATGCTTGTAACAAGGTAGTGCATAAAGTTGCATGATGGGGCAATGAACTCGAACATTCTTTGGACAAGGTGAATGGTGCTGGCATGAAATGACAGAGCGTGAAGTGCTTGTAAATGGTTACACAATCCAGCTGGCATTTGCTCGATTTCCGCTGGATTCCGCCGAATTGTGCAAGCGCCAGCCGCATTGAGCAAAACACTTTTTTTTTGCGGGAAATTTTGTTAGTTTTGAGGGAAATTCGGAAAATTTTTTAGTGAAATTATGGTAATTTTAAGCGTTTTCGAGGGGAAAAAACGAAAATAAGGGAAATTCAAGATCGCCGTCGAAAATCCCGTATCCCCCGCCTGACGCCAGACGGTGAACATAGTATTCCTAAGTACTTGTGTGGGGTTCCTGATACTTTTATTGTTGCATGACATTCGCAGCTCTGCAGAGGCGAATCATGCATGTTCAGTGTGGGCTACCCAAACAAGGAAATAGTGTCTAACTACAGAGTAGATAATTACCTACACAGAGACGAAGAGCGGTAATGGTTCCTATGATGCGGACGAACTTCTTCTCTGATTGGCTTCGCAAGGTTCTGGGAACAGGCCTTATGCATGACTGGCTACTGCGTGCTACGGAAGGTTCCCTATTGGCCGGGCCGTTGGCTGGCAGGTACGTCACCAGTCGCTGGTTGGCGAATGGCGTTCCGAAATGCCACTGGCCAGTGAAGTTGCTGACGTGTGCGGGGCTGGAGTTTGCGGTGCAAATGTCTGTTTCATCTCTGTGACATCACACGTACTGCAGCCGGTGAGAAATAAAAGTATTGCTTATATGTGCATAGGGCGTTGAGACCTAGCACCCCGAAAAATCTTCACATCTTTTCATCCGTACATATTTACAGATATATGAAAATGCGCGTACTCATTTCAGAGCAACGTAAGACTTCAAATANATCTTTTCATCCGTACATATTTACAGATATATGAAAATGCGCGTACTCATTTCAGAGCAACGTAAGACTTCAAATACTCCTTAGCGCCTGACTGACACATCCTAAAGAGCTCCGAGTCAATACGTTGGGATGGGAAAATTTTCGCGAATTCATTTTAGGAGGGCTTGCGGTGGCTGAGCGGTTAGCCCGCTCGCCTCCCACCAAGGCGAATCAGGATCAATCCCCGGCCGGGCCACACCCGGATTNGTGGCTGAGCGGTTAGCCCGCTCGCCTCCCACCAAGGCGAATCAGGATCAATCCCCGGCCGGGCCACACCCGGATTTTCGCATGTGCGAATCGTGCCGGACGATGCCGCTGGTCGGCGGGATTTCTTGCCGATCTCCCATTTCCCCCGCCAGTTAATTCCAACACTGCTCTATACTCACCTCAAACAACCTCATCGGCTCTGAAGACCTCGCTGTTAAGAGCCTCCCAAATCTCTTCACCATTCACTTATTTTAGGACAAACTAAACTTTAAACCATGTACATTTCTGTGATATTTCTAGAGACCTGAAGAATTCGCGAATTCGTTTTGGGACAAGCTAGGATTCAAAACACGTGCATTTATATAACTTCAGTCATTGGCCCATGCGGTGTTTGACACCTCCTGGAGAACGGTGTCCAATTGTCGCCTACCACTGTGACAGCAGACAACCAATGCGCAGTAGATGTCGGCATAATTGTATAGAAGGCTGTAGAGTCTAGCCTGCATGTCATTGAACTCGCGAATTTTTCAGGTCTCTAGATATTTGTAATTTTTTCACAGTTAATTAGACACATCGAAGTCAACGCCGAGCCAATAGCAGGTCAGCAATGAAAGAAGCAGCATAACCCGTACCATCTGGTCTGAAGTAAAACTGGCTTCACACTTTGGANATAGCAGGTCAGCAATGAAAGAAGCAGCATAACCCGTACCATCTGGTCTGAAGTAAAACTGGCTTCACACTTTGGACAGCAACCAATGAACAGAAAGCCGATGCTCGAAAATTCACAGGACCATGGAGTCTATGCCTACAGGTCCTCTAAAACGAAAAATTTTCCTCTGCCAACCAATAACNCGAAAATTCACAGGACCATGGAGTCTATGCCTACAGGTCCTCTAAAACGAAAAATTTTCCTCTGCCAACCAATAACAAACAAGCAACGAAATGCACGCCCAGTTATATCAGTTCACTGTTGGAGCAAACATCAAGTTAATAGCCGATACAGTGTATTCATTCGCTATAACTTCTAACTTTTCTGAAGCACTTTGAAGTTCTACTTTCAGGCAATTTCTACACCTCGTGCAAAAATAAAAGCTTAACCAATTCTAGAAAATTACTCCAAATGGACACTACACGGCATTTGTGCGCCCCAGTTTAATAATATTTTGCGTGGGTACTATCTGTTACTGGCATTAACAACACAAATATGATCTCTCTTATTTTCACTCATATTCGTTAAGAATTGTACATTTATATTTATAGATAAAAACCGTGTTTTATTTAGATTGAATGAAAAATAAGACTCTCTTATGTCAACAGAAGTGTAAAATATAGTGACATACGATATTTAGGAAAAAACAGAACACTTCATACACGGGCTGATTTTGTTTATAGGTTGGATTCAGGAAGTGTGAAGATACTGGGAATAGGTTTTATCTGCCGGATTGCACTAGGGTCTAAGTCTAGGTTATAGGCCCCTGTACTCGCGAATATTTTAACATTTATACATACTGTAAATGTATACTGTCAAGAAAATAGCAATCATTTTTTAGTTCCCTAACACAACCGAATATTTCACAAACCGACGGCCAGTCTGTATTCGAGGTAATGTGAATTTTTTCTTTCATTGTTCGCCACCATATTATGAACATAAATTACTCTGTTTTTCATTACTCAGTTACACTAGGCTTTCTGTCAGGGGTTGCTGTGTCGTAGCGGTTTGATTACTCGCCATCCAGCATAGCGAATCGGATCAGATTTTTTGACATTCACATGTGGGATTCGTGGCGGACGTTGCCATTAGCCAGCCGGTTTTATCAAGACAATCCCGTTTTCCCCTGCCTTTGCATTCTGCCGTTAATCTTTCTAACCCTCATTTCATCCTCACCGGCACTTGCCAACGAAAACCTCTTAACTCGCTCCACTCACACTCTACATTAGAATCATTGGAAAACCACTGCTTCGCAGTCAAATTCAATTACTGGAATCAGTGGAAAACCACTAGTTGTTTCAGTGAAATGATTTCACTGATTGAATAAGTGACAGCCAGCTCCATGCGGCGAATTAAATGTTTNCCACTAGTTGTTTCAGTGAAATGATTTCACTGATTGAATAAGTGACAGCCAGCTCCATGCGGCGAATTAAATGTTGTATTTTGAATATAGCTAAAAAAATATATTATAAATAAACATATTTCTGATAGTCACTGTTTAATTTGTGCAATTTATTGCGATTTAAAAATGTAAAAGAGAACTCTTTTTAATATAAACTGTACTATAAATGCAGTCGCTTCACCACTTTTCATGCAGTTTAAAACTTCAAACTGAATCTTGATGATGATGACGCAAAAACGTAATGAAAACTGAATAATCACGTTACCTGAAAAATTGTAAACCGATTATAAAAGACAAAAATCCCATTAAAATTATAAAGGTTTTATTAGTTTATGTGATATTCCATTTGACACACCTTTTTTTAACTGAACCATCATTCAAAAAACTGACCACTGAAAAACCGCGAATGAAATGGTTGATAAGTCAATAAGTGAACGAAAACTGAATTTTTTCCCCCTATTTCATTAGTTAAACTGTTTGAAGTTACTTTGTAATAAATCAGGTGCTGTTAACTGATTTAAACAGTTAAAATTCCCCTGTCTAAAATTTAGAGTGCAACGTTTTTTTTGTATTAGTTGCTTGTGCACATCCACGCAGGAAGTGTGTGCACCATTAACCGCTTCAGTCTAGAATTAATTGGCGAACTGAAGCGTTGCAATCGTCAATTATTTTATATGTGCTGTACGTGTGTTGAACGTGCATCAAAGAACAACGCACAACGTACTGCGTGTTTGTTGACATGCGAGTTAGGTTCTCACGAATGAAGAGGTGCAGAAACTTCAACAAATCGTATATCTGACATGGAAGGGCACTCGAAACACCGGTCTCTTATTTCTTGTTGTATACAGTTCCGACCATAAGTATCCTTCATGTGAAACATGCTCTTGATCGCGGACACACATGTACTTCCGTATATTCGTGGTTATTTTTTACGGAGATGTGCAGTTAATAATGCGGAAACACTAGCCGCAATGACGAAAAATTTAGCTCAGCTACGTAAAAACCAAATGATGGAATCTACCTGTTTTTTTGGCTTCTGGTTTCAGGTACGAACCATACCATGTCTACGTGAAGAGATTTTCTTCACTTTAGTAAAAACTCAAACGTATCATTTCTGCTGCAGTTAGTAAACCCACGTCACTTATACCTATTCCTTCAAACACGAAAAGTAGAAACAGCCACCTCTTACATTTGGCAACCGTTAAAATCCTCAAACGTTACTAAAAACTAAAACAGGTGCACAGGTCATATTNCTTCAAACACGAAAAGTAGAAACAGCCACCTCTTACATTTGGCAACCGTTAAAATCCTCAAACGTTACTAAAAACTAAAACAGGTGCACAGGTCATATTTAATGAAATTGCATATTTTAATACATTATGTCAAAAGAAGTTCGAAGGAAAGTGGTATAAGGTATATAATATACAAGATTTTAATCTTAGCTTTTTATACGCACTAAATAAATATTATCTAGCAATTTTACATACAGCTTCCAGTCTGCAATTAACGGAAAATCCGTTATGGAAAAAAGTAATGAGTCTTTAATATTACAGAGGCTTCTAGAGAATATTTGCCATAACTTTTCTTTAAAAATACACGAAAAATTTCTTACCAGTTAAAAAACCTACAGCCTTATCATAACAGCACAGTAAAGGAATAAATGCCTGACATACTTTAAGTTGCCAGGAATGAATTAAGGGAATACTGGTGCTCTTATTATCGCTAACGTTATTCCCGACAGGAGAAGTTGTGGGTTGTATGTTGGCGAGAATGCCGGTAGGCTCCTTCTGTAGGACGGGCGTTCTTCACTTGTCCGGATTCCTATTTCATCAGCCGGAGGCCATACTTCCAGTGGAAGATCTGTCCTCTTCCCTTGACGTCTTTTCTAAATGGCGCGCTCTTCACGAGTTTTAATTAAGAGCGAGTGGGACAAAGTCAAAGCTAAACACTCATATTGAAGCCTGGTTTTTGAAACCAATATTGAGGCACCAATAAGGAAGATCCTGTACAGAGATTTTCTTTATAAGTGGTACATTTCTATAGAGTTATTTCCCATCCTTAGTATTATAGGCTTTATTCGGCTTTACGTGTTATAAAGGGGTTGTCGAAGCGTAAAACAATTCCTGTAATTTTGTAGTGTAGGGTTGTTGAAGTTACTTTAATAGTTATAAATAATTTTATAAATATTTCTTATTAACACTATCAATAACATGTATTTAAAAAAAAACCACTACTATTATTTTAACCCCAAAAATACTGGCAGTTAAAGAGGTGACAGTTTTAAAATATGTACATAGGAATTTTCCCCCAAACTGGCTTTCGATGGCTGGTGGAATACTGGTAAGTGTAAAAGTTGATTTTCTCTAAGTATTAAACATTTAATAACAAATAAACATATAGTTTGAACCATTCAGTCACGCTTAGATTTCTGAGTTCAAGTGTTGCAATCACGTAATGATTTGGTAGGCGCTGTATTTGTGTTCGGCACTTGTCTTGTAAACAGCGAACAACGTCACGTGTATATTGATATACATTGATATTAACCATTCATGTCAAAGAGGCATACGNTCTTGTAAACAGCGAACAACGTCACGTGTATATTGATATACATTGATATTAACCATTCATGTCAAAGAGGCATACAGTATTCCATAAATCTGTTTAGCAATAAGTAGGGGCAGTGACATTTCGCGAAAAGATTTCGAGGCAAGATACAGTCCACAGCACTGTACGGTCGTCCAGCTTCTTTGATTGGCTAATAAATGTTCTGGCCCGTGTTGACCGTTTACGCACGAATCACGAAGGTTCAGTGCCGGAGTTACTTAGTCCTGGGGGGCTTGGTCCCAGACGGACACGGCACCAGCAGCCAATGGAGGTATAACAGCTGAGGTGCGTATATAGTATTGAAGTCTACTGTGTTCTCCGATTTTTACGCGAAAAGTCACTGGTCCTAGCTATAAGGTAGACCGGGCGCCGATACCTTGTAATGTACAGCACGAGTCATAAGTATCAATTCATATGCAACGTGTGTACGATTGTAGACACGGCCACTGAACGGGCTAAAGCTTTGAAACAAAACTTTTGTTCGGCACTGTGCTAGTATCGGTATAACACTCTATGTTGTCGGTTTCGTATTGTAGATAGCATTTGTTTATTAGGACTACGAATTGTAATAACAACAATGGATGGTATAACTCATCTGTGATGGGCTTTCCTAATTTGATTATTTTTTCCGAGTACAGTGCAGTCCATTCAAAATGCTCCCTATGGAACATACGGTATACAGTACATTGTGACTGGAAAAGTTAAAAGGTTGCACACAGTTATTTTTAACTTCAAATATATACTACTCATCATTACTAATGACTAGAGACCTGAAAAATTCGCGAGTTCAATTACCTGTAGGCTATACTCTATTTTCNACTACTCATCATTACTAATGACTAGAGACCTGAAAAATTCGCGAGTTCAATTACCTGTAGGCTATACTCTATTTTCGTATGCAAAATTATGCAGATATAACTGTTCATTGGTTGCTTGTTGTATTAGCGGAAGACGGTGATTCGGTCTTCATNGTATGCAAAATTATGCAGATATAACTGTTCATTGGTTGCTTGTTGTATTAGCGGAAGACGGTGATTCGGTCTTCATTTTACTGTGTACTTATTATAGGCTCAGAGTTGTCCAGGAGATGTAATTTAACGGGTGGACCCATAGCATTTCTAATACAAACGTACAGGGATTTGAATTCTAGCTTGTCCCGAAATGAAAACGCGAATTTTTCAGGTCTCTAATAATGACTGTTATGATAAAGGACAGTAAAGGCTATAAAAATTAGGAACTTGGATAAAATCAGGTAAGATTTAGAGCAAAATTACACTTGCGTGATAAGCGCATAGCTGTAAATGCAGTAAGAAAGCTTCGNAAAATCAGGTAAGATTTAGAGCAAAATTACACTTGCGTGATAAGCGCATAGCTGTAAATGCAGTAAGAAAGCTTCGTAAAAACTGGCAGGTATCGTAAATTTACATGTATATTTGTCATGTTAATTTATTCAATGAAAAGGTAAAAAAAAAAACTGAAATCACGATATACTTACACCTACAGTGAAAAAGCATGTTGTGTTTTCTATGTGAATATAAATCTCACAGGGAACATATAATAAGACAAACAGAGTATGCATAACTATTTATGTTCTGTGATGCATACTTCCCGGTACATTGTAGTTGTGATTATATATAACTGCATGTATAATTACTGTCGAAGTGTTTAAATATTATCTAAGGAGATTCAAGAAAATATTTTACATGGATGCAGAGAAAATAAATTATATTTATAAGTATAAAAATAACACTGACATTAATGGAAATTATCTGGCTATTTGCGTTTAAAAAATTACTTTTTTTTAAAGTTAGCAATTACTTTAAGGTATTGTGATACACTCTAGCGATAATGTTATAAAGATGAGAGTAATTGGTCCTGAAAATGTGTTAGAAATGGCACATATAAGTTATTGGAAACAGTATAGTCACTACGGGTATTGAAATTATGCGAAAATATTTCAAGACAAGTTACATTTTAAAACACTGTAGGGTCGTTTACCTATCATAATTGGCTGAATTACTTTTTGAGACGTGTTAACTTTCCACACACGAATCACGTAGGAGCTTTGCCGATGTTGCCGAATTCTGAGTAGCCTGGTCAATATGAAAATGCCTTCTCAAGCAGACAGCAACCAATGGCAACAGGCAAACTGCTGTCAGGTGCTTATGGTATTGCGGTCTACCATGTACTCATATTTTATAGCGAAAGGTCACTAGTTCTAACAATCACCACACAACGATGTGTATAGTAGCATTTTACAGTCAACTTTGTAGTCTGTTTTTCTCACTGACCTACAATAAAATTGTTTTGAAATGTTGTGAAGTATGTTTAAAACAATAACAAAACAAGATTATATTATGTAATATTTTAATAAGAAAGTGAGTTTCATAGGCGAACGAAATACATGAATAATTTTGCAGATGTAAACAGAGTTATTAACATTTTATGCTGCTGAATTTTTATACAACTTTTGGTATGAATTTTAAATAATTTTAGGATGAAGAAGTTACATTCTTATGGCAACCACTAATTGTCTCGTTTATGTAATTTTGAGTGATATTTTACAGCAATAAACAACTTCTTCAAAACCGTTTATTTTAAAATTAATTATTTGTAGTTGTAGTTCATTATTCAAAACTTCCGTTTTTAGACAGTGCACTGTTCACTGTTAAAAATAAATTTAGGTTGAATAGAAAATGCAAGGATATTACTATAGTATTGTTAAACCAAATTTAGTTAAGAAATCAATTATATTTCCGCCTTTTTATGAAAATTTACGGCAGCAAACCCAGTAAGATGGAATATANATTTAGTTAAGAAATCAATTATATTTCCGCCTTTTTATGAAAATTTACGGCAGCAAACCCAGTAAGATGGAATATATTCGTTGTGTTTTATCATAGAAAACATTTAACTTATAGTTAATTTTGTGTTAAGTTTCAAGCTGTCACAGTTGTATAGGACTGTGTTAATATGGCGCCTAGCAGGCTGTCAACTCATTCAAATGAATCGGCGACGAAATATAAAAAAAACCCACTCGAGGAGAAAATACAAAAGGGAAGAGGGGAAACCCCGAGATGAAAGCTGACCTCCGGCGTGTATGCGGTGTGTCTATTGTGCGAGTCGCGCCAGTTGCCAGTCCTCTGTAGCACAAGGCGACAACACGAGGCGAGAAAACACGTCAGAGAACGAAACTCTCCCGTGTCAGTTCAGACAAATGTCGGGCTGGGATGTCGCCGCCCGCCAGGAGGGGTGGCTGTTGAAGGGAGAAGTGAAGCCAGAGCAAACACGAGAGAGGGAGTTGACGAGTTTACAGCTCCTTAGCTCCGGGCCACGCAGGCAGACTCGCTTGTTGTTAAATCGCCGCTGTTGTGTCCTGTCCTTCCCCCTCCCCTCCCCCGAAACCAGAACCCCCTTGCTTCCTCTACTAGTCTCCTCAACACAGTGCTGCGCCAGAACCCCCGCGCTCCCACTACTCGGCGCAGCGCTACATTGCGCCCTTTCTCCTTTTCACCCCTTTTCCAGCTCCGGTGACATTATCCCCACCCCTCCTTATACCACGTGTTCTCATTTGTCCTCCGGGTCGTCCTGGCAAGGCCCACGCTTCCCCCACCCGCAACCCCCTCACACCGTAGAACCCCTCGATATTAACAGTTTTTTTTAATAAAAAAATATTCCCCCGACTTGNATATTAACAGTTTTTTTTAATAAAAAAATATTCCCCCGACTTGTTTATTCGTCAGAAACGAGAAGTATTCTTCATCTCTCGGCGCGACCCCGCACGACTCCAGGGCTCAGGACTTTTTTTTTTTTTTTTTTACATCATCGCGCGCGGCTGGAGCTGGAATTTTCATTTGAACAATCTCGGCATTTTTTCCCCATCCTCCAGCCGACCTGGCCCTTGGCTGCGGACATTGTTTAGCACGTGCTGTAGAGGGAGAGGCCCCCCCCCCCTACCGNGACCTGGCCCTTGGCTGCGGACATTGTTTAGCACGTGCTGTAGAGGGAGAGGCCCCCCCCCTACCGCCGTTTGCTCGGGGTGTTTTCGCAGCAAGCCGGTAAGTCAAGAGTTCCGATTTAGCGGCGAGGAAATAACGCAAATTGGCTCTCTGCAGCTGAAAGAATGGGAAGAATGACTCTTGAAAAAAAAAAAAAAAAAAAGTGTCGAGCTGCCGTTCGTTCTAGAGTCGTTGCTACAGGCAGTAATTAGAGACCCGGACAGACTCCGTGCCAGGTTATATTTCACTGTTTTCTGTGTTATCTAGTCACTACGATCGGATCGTTGACCCACACCTTGATGAAAGTGTTCTGTTTAGAATNCACTGTTTTCTGTGTTATCTAGTCACTACGATCGGATCGTTGACCCACACCTTGATGAAAGTGTTCTGTTTAGAATATGTTGTTTGTTATTTACTCTGTCTGATCCCTTCGACGTGAATCAATACGTCTTTGAAATTAGACAGACACATGGTGCACCATCACGGACACGCCTTTGTAACGTCTTCAGGGTGGTCCATTCACACACTATAACGTTGTCACTGTTANTTTGAAATTAGACAGACACATGGTGCACCATCACGGACACGCCTTTGTAACGTCTTCAGGGTGGTCCATTCACACACTATAACGTTGTCACTGTTAACACGTTTGAAATACTGCAAATGTGTATTTGTCTTTGTATTGATCGCGCAGAGTTCTTTCGCCGTGTTGTTGTTCATTTGCCTCGGGCTCAAAGTTACGAGTGGGGTCTTAAACAAATTGCTTTTGAAGGAGTGAGTGACTGAGTGGAAGAGATTTTTGGGCGGTTCTTAACAACGAGGTCTTGAGAGCCGATGACGGAGAAACGAGGTGAGTATGGAGCAGCGCCGGTGTGCGAGGGCGAGGGAAACCGGAATACCCCCGAGAAAATAAGGGAACAAATATCAACAAATCGTTGTANAAATACTGCAAATGTGTATTTGTCTTTGTATTGATCGCGCAGAGTTCTTTCGCCGTGTTGTTGTTAATTTGCCTCGGGCTCAAAGTTACGAGTGGGGTCTTAAACAAATTGCTTTTGAAGGAGTGAGTGACTGAGTGGAAGAGATTTTTGGGCGGTTCTTAACAACGAGGTCTTGAGAGCCGATGACGGAGAAACGAGGTGAGTATGGAGCGGCGCCGGTGTGCGAGGGCGAGGGAAACCGGAATACCCCCGAGAAAATAAGGGAACAAATATCAACAAATCGTTGTACTATGGCATACAGTCAACTTGTTGAAAGTATTAAGAGCTCTGGAATCCAGAGCTGCAGATGAAGCTGTGGCTCCCAGACGCAGGAAAGCGCCTACACGAACTTGTTGTGACTTCGTCAATCGAACGCCAAGTGCCTTCCGTTGAAGTTATGTAAGTGACGATCAAGTCTCTTAGATTGATATTGTGTTACCGATGCTTTTTATTGCTGTGCGGTGATCAGAGACATGCGATATACGGGAAAACAATTTCACGCAGGTAGAGACTTCAGAATCCGACGTGCGAATATACAGTTTTCCTTCAGTTACAGACCGAGTGTCACTGAGATGCGACATTTTGCATTTGACTGAACCAATAATATTTCTTTTATTTCGTTACTAAAAGTTTGTGATCAGCAGGCAGATACCCAAGCCGCCCATAGTATGGGACACTCGATTTTCGCGAAAAAATTTCATGACTAGTTATATTTCATAACACTTTATCCCATATCCACTTAATTGGATGATTTACGTGTTACGCTTCTTAAGTGCCCGCTCGTGAATCATAGAATCACACTAAAGGTGTAACATAATTCTGATTGGCCAGCCAAGTAAGAAATTACTTTCTCACAAAGACACGTGACCAATAAGCAAAAAGGAAACTGCTGATAAACCCTCAGGGCATTTAAACCTAACATACACGGAAATATTTTCGCCAAATTATGGTGTCCCTACGTATAGTTAGAGCCAGTGACTTTTCGCGTAAAAATCGGAGCACACAGTAGACTCCAATACTATATACACACCTCAGCTGTTGATATACCTCCATTGGCTGCTGGTGCAGTGTCCGTCTTTGACCAAGCCACTCAGGACTAAGTAACTCCGAAACTGAGCCTTCGTGATTCGTGCGCAAACTGTTAACACGGGCCAGAACATTTTTTTTAGCAAATCAAAGAATCTGGACGACCCTACAGTGCTTTGGACTGTATCTTGTCACGAAATATTTTCGCGAAATATCACTGCCCCTACGTGTAGTCAGTTCACGGTTATTTGAGCAAGTTCAAAATCAACCTTTCAAAACAAATCACTGCTTATATATAGTATATAACCTAGCATACGCATTGGCATGCTAGTCCCCAGTTAAGTTGGCAGCGAAGTAAGCACAAACGTATAGAGTGAAGGAATTTTTTGGCCGATGTTCTTTCCTTTGTTTTTCCGGGCCAGCTCTACGTCAAGCTAGCCCGGATTAGTAAATCGGCTGTAAAAGCTGAAATTTCATAGCACTAACGTGCAAATATTGGCATTAACCAGCACTAACGCAGAACTAACATATTACATGATGGAATTAATGCCAACTCAAAGGACATCTAAAATACTCCCAAGTCTTTACAAACTCAGAGTGTATTGTTTAAATTTATAGCAAATCGAGTTTCTGCGTTTTACAGATTAGAGTACGAGTCTAGTAAAATTCGGATATGTTTTTGGAAAATTTGGTTTTATTAAATTTATTTCCAGCCAGTTAATGTTGTTGGATGAACCATAATTGATTTAGCAAATTTTTGAACGTTTCATTCTTGTATAAATCCCAGAAAATCAAGTATACATTTTGGGTGGATTTGGCTCATTTCAGATATAGTAGAGAAAATTCTGTGATATTAAATTTTTGTCTTTAAATAATATTCCAACGTTTTCTGGAAGAAATCCCAGCATATAACAAAAAAATTGTGGATTTTACGAATTTTTCTGTGAACATTGATGTAAAAGAAAACGTTTCTTGTAGTTTTTCCATAAATCCATCATATTTTCTTGTAAAATGATTGGAATATTGTTTAATACTACTAAGATATATAGTGAAAAACTAATCCAATAATTTCGGAAACGGGATTTGGCTATTTCTGTTATTAGTTTAGATTTGTTTTAAAGCTATGACAACATACATTTTCACACCACTTAATGAAGTTAATATTATAAGTTATCCTACTATAAAGCCAGGTTGACGCTTGTAGGATAAAAACATAATTTTGTAACTGACATCGCCACCAGTTAATTGCGGTTATCCTTTAGGAAAATATAACTCGAGGCAGAAGAAGATATTAAAAAGCAGTAGAAAGGAATGTTGGGATACACAAGTGCTGAACACAAGTACGGCACGTACCAATAAATTTCGCGATTGCAACCCTTGAACTAGGAAATTAACCCGTTAAGTCACGTATCAATTTGGGAGCAGAAGTGTTGCAATCGTGTAATATATTGGTCTGCACTGTATTCGTTTCTCGTGTACTTTTTGCAACCAGTGAAAAACGTTTCGCTACTCAAGAACACTGCCATCAGCCATTCATAAATGAGAAGTTTAGTATCGCTCAGAAATCAGATTATCCGTCGGGAGAAGTCGCTGTGTACAACACTAGCCATAAAATAAACATCCTGCATGTGCAACACGTCCACGACCGTAGACACTGTGACTGGTGGGGTTAACGTGTGACTGAACTGGTTAATGCGTAACTGAACTGGTTAATGCGTGACTGAACATGTTAACATGTGACTGAAAGTGTTAATGTGTTACTTAACGGGTTAATGTGTTACTGAACGGGTTAATGTGTTACTGAACGGGTTAATGTGTTACTAAACGGGTTAATGTGTGACTGAACGGGTTAATGTGTGACTTAACGGGTTGATGCGTGACTGAACGTGTTAATGTGTGACTGAACGGGTTAATGTGTGACTTGCGGGGTTAATGTGTGACTGAATGGGTTGATGCGTGACTGAACGGGTTAATGCGTGACTGGTGGGGTTAATGTGTGACTGGTGGGATTAATGTGTGACTGGTGGGGTTAATGTGTGACTGAACGGGTTAATGTGTGACTGCACGGGTTGATGTGTGACTGCACGGGTTGATGTGTGACTGAACGGGTTAATATATAATTGAACGGGTTGAAGAAACCGCCAAGTTGTTTCGCCACTGTGTTCGTATTCGTATTTACGCTGTAATGGAGTCAGGCTTCTTGACGCAGGTCCATCTAGCTGGTGGTAATAAGGACCTAGGTGTATGAGAAGGGGGGGGGGGAGAGGTGACATCCGCAGCGATGACTGGCTGTGGTCTGTGGTGACGCAGTGCGGGTCGAGATTTGCCCGGCTGCAGTCGAGGAGCCGCTTCCTCGGGCGGGTACTGCCAGCCCCCTAGCCTGGCACGAGGGGTGTAAGGAAGGAGGCGGGGGAGAACCCATCTCGTCAGGTCCGGACGAGATGCGATACGGCGCCGCTCGTGATTGGATGGCCGCTCTGGTCGTGAACGAGGTCCCCGTGGCCCGTCCCTTTCTGCGGCGTTGCACGCACTCTACCTGCACCTCCCCGGCCCACCCCCTCCTCCCGCAGCACAGAACCGCGACGCGTACAGAACCCAGACTGCAAGGCACGTCGCGTGGTGTGGCGATGTATCGATCACGAAGCAACGTTAATGAGATATCGCTACTGCGATGTGGTCCATTCAGGGCTATTCAATTAGTTTTCCCATCGGTGCCACTTGGAGATAATTATAACGCTTGGTGGGCCACACTTAACGATGGGATAATGGCAGAAGGAGAACGTCTTCTCTTTGCCTACATTAAATAAGGCAATTGGACTGAATGGAAAAGTGTGTATTCCAGCAAAAGGAATCTGATAAGCATGGCGTGATCGATAACTAACCCCTGGAAATATTATCCCGAGTACACATGTTCACGTATGGCATGTTGCAGAATAGTTGAGATCATTGTCGGTGCTGTGCGAGTTCAGAAGCTTGCACTAGAATAGACAGCGCCTTTCCCTGGGCAATGCTATTGGTTGCAGCTGGGAAGCTGACTAATATAATTGGGTGCTTCGTGTGCCATGATCAGCTCTCAAGACATCGTTCTCAAGAGCCACCCAAATCTCTTCACTCAATCATTCTCGTGCCATGAATAGGGCTACGTGTTTTTTCGCGAAAAAAAAATCCACGCGGACGATATACTTCAATATCATATGTGCACACTTGCAGTCATCGTTAAACTATTGGCCGCTTGTATTTGTGTGAAGACAGTCTTTTACACGAGTGAGCCAATCATAATTAACTTTTTTTCGTGTAGTGACCGTCCGTGATTCGCGAGCCGTCAGATAAGATGCGTAACAATTCAAGTTATCCAATCACGAAAGTGGTTCTGAACTGAAAACTGTCAGAACAAAACTTGGCCTGAAATCTTTTCGCGAAAAACAGGTGACCCCCCTGTCCATGACTCTACTGAAATATTCGCAAAGTCTCCAAAGTGTCAGTTGTTATAAGGAATTTTTAAGTATTGTTTACACGAAAAATTTATTTTTTTGCAACACCTGAAACGAAAAAAATGAATGCTTATTTTAAGTGGTTAACTTATTTATGCATAACAAAGTATTTATAATACTAATGAGAGTCTGATGTATCGCATGATACCCGCGGTCGCATATTGAAAACATTTACGACATGCGATATTATCTCTGTGTTGAGATGCGTCAACTTCGCGAACTATGTTTACGGAAGTCAAAATATTTGCAGTTCTTGACGTGCTGCAACTGTTCACTGGCGACTAACGAGGCGATAGCATGCTTTTTTTTTTTCATTCGACTTGACTGCACGTGAAACGAACACATTACTTCTCTTTTTTTGTTTGTTAGTGGTCGAAGAGCCTTTCAGGGCTATGAAATAAAGATGTGACGGAGTTCCTTCATGAAATTTCTATTTCATCTAACTGTATTTTTTTTTTTTCGTAATGTTAGCATTTTATATATTCTGCCACCTGAAGTTCTTTTTTTTCCTTCTTCGAATATATAAAACTTGACTGGATGCTGCGAGAGCAAAAAATAAATCCCGCTACAAACAGTTGTCCGGAAGGAATTCTCAGAATATGTATCGCCTGGCTGCGCGTACACTTGCAAGGCACGACTGCTTGGAAAGTTGCCGAACTCAATATCTCAAGGGGCACGCTCTGTTACACCGGCCTCTTGCATTGCGAAATATCTCTTCGGAGCAGGCCCTCGTCGAAGGCACAGAGTAGTTAAGGATACAGAGTCGGAACGGCTGCTTACACCGCGAGTTCCAGTCGCACACGCCAGCAAGATGGCGTCACTTACCTGCAAACTGTCGCAACGTCGCCCACCGATCGGTGTCTGGCAACCTCTTCGCCAGACTGCAGCCCAGACGATCGGGAAAGTTCCACAGCATGCAGTAGCCAATCACACGCAAGGCTCGTTCCCAGAGCCTCGCGCAGCCATACAGAGAATGGGCACGCCCCCATCAAAGGAACCGCTACGCTATTTCGTGTTTGAGAACTTGTCTACCATGTGCCGAAGGTATGTCAACGGGAATTGCGCCGAGTCCATCGGCGCGCGCGTGGGTTTTTAAATAGCCGAATTTTGGGCCATGGTCTAAGATAGTCTAGAAGAGCGATTCCTGTAGAGGCTTATGGAGGCGGAAGCACCGCAGTTCGTCATCACTGGGGACAGTCCCAGTTCCAGGCATGTGTCCTAAGCGCGGAAGTAACGCTTTGCCGTTTCTCAAGCCCTCACAGAAGAAAAATCAGCAAACGAGTATCGACAGAAACGTTTTGTGATCTCGCTTCACGGCAGCAGAAACGAAACTTCTGCATAAGCAACATAACGCTCTGTTGTTTTATTACAGTTATGCTTGTCGCGCAAACTATCAAATTATTAAGGGAGTTGTTCTGTTGAAGGAACTATATAATCCGTACTAAGGGCATTGAGCAAGTGGAAAGGTTTGGACGGCTCTTAACATCCAGGTCTCGAGATCCGATGATGGTGAAGCGAGGTGCGTACGGAGCAGCGCAGGAATGAAGGAGTGGGAGAAACTGCAGGACCCCGAGAAAACCAGCCGACCAGCGGCATCGTCCAGCGATATTCCCACGTGCAAAAATCCGGGAGTGACCCGGTTGAAGATTGAACCCGGTTCACCTTGGTGGGAGGCAATCGTGCTAACCGCTTAGCCACCGCGGCCCCTTAGGACACTGAGATCTGCTATGCAGATACAATCACAGACATGGCCACAAAAATCTGTTCCGTTGCAATTACTTTTTACGTTAACAATTTTTAAATGGCATTAACTTGCAATCTGATTGCAGTCCTATGTTAAGAGTCTTGATGGGCTATGCAAACAGAAATTTTGTTCGTACGATCAAATTTGTTCTTCAGTGTATACACTGTCTCTGCAATTTTCAGAATACTCATTAGGACTCCATTTATCCACTCATGTCGAGTAGACTTTCCTGACAGGAGACTTGGAGTAGAGAGAGATACTCAGCAATTCCTTTCACTTCTCCACTGCCCGACTCCATCCCGATTGTGTAATGTAACAGTAATATCGGAGTCAGCTCAGTCAAACACGTGACTCCGGCAGTCTTGCCAAGACAGCATGGCGTGTCATAGAGCTCAAACTGTCTCCTGAAGGATCATTGGCATACGTAGAGGATGTTCCTATGTACTTCCTAAGGCAAGGAAGGTTTCTTAACTTAAAATTGTGCTATAGTCTATTCGCGGTTTCTTCGCACTTTTTGAATCAAACCTTCGAAAATTCACCCCATGTATGACGTATTCGGTTGTCTCCTAATTATGTCACTTATAACAAGCATTTTATACTTCTCTTGAGCATAAAAAACGTCATTTCTGGTTAAATTAGAATTACAATTATTTATTAAATCTATAAATGAGAATATTCCATTAATAATTATAAAAAATATAAACCGTGAACAAAATAGGTGTGTTGGTAATGGCTAGAAAGAAATAGTTCTAATGCAAAATATTATTTCACCAAGTGCTCACAAATTTCGTGCGTTGGCCACCTGATGTTATTTTCTAGCTTCAGCAGGGCATTAGAAAAGTGTGACGTAACCGTGAATGGACTGTGTTTGAGAGTTATTTATAATTCTCCAGTGCCATAGTGCTTAGTAGCATGGTTGTGTGCATCAGACATACTAAGCGATACCGAAGTTGACTTATCCATCGCGTCAGGTCTGTCGACCGGTGTCCGATGGATCGACTTTCCGTCTCATTCCACTTAACCTATCTCAAGACAGCTTCCGCATGAGGCAGGCAACCAGCGGTACTTAGCCGTGCTCCTGGTTGCAGCTCCCAAAGGGGTTTAGATTAAGCTCGCAACTAGTTATCCTGTCCATTTCCTGTGTCCAAGTTCGCGAGGAATTGCACATGAATGAAATTTATGATTGGTGCTGTACACACGGACTCAGTTCTAATTGTTTTCGAGCGTATTCCTTGTGGGAAATATCACGTGTTAAAGTTTTTATATTTCTCATTTTCCGAATGGCCAGTGCTGACATGAGCGAACACGTAGAAAGCCTTCGACCCTACTTTGCAGTTTGTCATCCACGAGACTTCAACTTTGTGGCGCACGCTACCCACATCTATGGTGACTTTCTGAGCTCGACTGAAGCCCGCCCGAATAACGTCCACGATATTACATCCTAGTCATAGAACATATAAATACACAGATACAAAATGGCGTAGGTGCAGCTGTGTTGTAGAGGCTATAGCAATCGCCTCCCACCAGTCCAAACCGGGTTCGATTCCCGGCGGGGTTGCCCCCGGACTTTCGCATGTGGGAATCGTGCCGGACGGTACCGCTGGTCAACGGGTTTTCTCGGGAATCTCCCGTTCTCCTACCCGTACATTCCGGCGCTGCTCCACCCTCATCGGTTCTCAAGACCTCGTTGTTAAGAACCGCACAAATCTCTCCACTCCACTCCGCGAAATTTCGTTGATGCACCGCGTTCTCTGATTGGCTGCGCGAAGTTCTGAGAAACGGCGTTGCGCGTCTCATTGGCTGGGCTGCAGACTGGCTGGTAGGTCGTCAGACGCTGATTGACGAAGAGCGATCCAGCATGTTACTGGCCAGTGACGGCATTTTTCTGGCGCGTGCGTCTCGAGTTCGCTGCATAAGAGGGCTCTTTCGCCTCTTTGATTCCAACTGTTCTGTGACCCGCTGTCGCCCGTGCACATCCAAGCGTAGGTTTGTCCAGTGCACCCGAGCCTCTACAGAGCACCTGCATGCTGTGCATTCCAGCCAGGAGTTTGCCGTGACAAATCTACACGTTGCATTCCCCTCATGCAGAGGATTGTCAACGCTGTGATGCATATCCTCTTACATTATAAAACAAATATTTCATTGGGACACGGTCAGCTATCCATTCATTGACGACCAGATAATAAAACCGTTTAGTGTAAAGGCCTATTAAACGTGTCCGTTGTGGCGTGGAGTGGCCCGTCAGGATACCGGGATCTACATAACTGATGTTCTTAAGGTGTGTAACACTTGAGCATTTTGCTCCGAACGTGCAGAACATGCCGAACACCCTGAACGAAGCGTGAACAAGTGATACGTGTGAAAACGCCGAGAATTCTGACCGAGCGCTGGTGCTCGCCTCGTTCCCGCAAATTTCACTGCGAGGAGAACAAGTACTCTGCGCCGGAATAAATTAAGTAGAGGAAGCAGGTTCTTTGTTTGTACCGTGAACGTTAACAGGAAAGAGGAATAAAGGAGACGGGGAAATGTGCTCGAGACATCTGTATAGCCGGTGGTAAAATACAGCATTGTTAAGGGGATTAGACGAAGGGAATTCCCGAAATTTTTCACGAATGTCTTTTCATAAATTTGAAATTCTGGTTCCCCTTGTTGGACATAAAATTGCGAAGAGGGTAAATTTTTTTTTTAAAGCATTATCAGTAAAAATTTGTTTGGCGCTAACTTTATATTTTCTTCTTCGTTTCTGGTACAGAACATCCGAACTGTTTCGCGATGTTCACCCAAGCGTCGGGTTTTTTAACTCTAATATAATAAAATCCACGCTGAGGGTTCCATGGGACAGGGTTATTTTGCACATATAAATCTATTAATCGCAAACATTATTCAACAGGCCACTCCGTGATTCACAGCGAATAATCCGAGCCGGTCCGAACTGGCACGAAAACACTTACTCACTGAACACATACTCACTGAATACTTACTCACTGAACACTTACTCACTGAAAACTTACTCACTGAATACTTACTCACTGAACACGGGCGAACGTCCGACTTCCTTTAAGAATTCCCCCTTCCCAAAAAGATAGTTATTCGATAGCGTTCGGTTCATCCATATTTGCCCGGCAAATGCTCGCGAACAGTACTCACTAGGCTAGGGTTTATTCTACTCAGGTTAGGAACAAAACGTGATTTTTTTATGGGAGAATTTGGCAAAGGATAATTTTCCACCGCTAGGTGCACAGTGTTCTAGAAGGTAACTTTTAATGACAATTTTAACCTAGGTGAATAATATTAAGAGAAAGAGTTTACTTAGTTACCAAGTTATTTTTTATTTCATTTATAATTATTACAATTATCAAATGTTGTTCTAGTAGGAAATACCTAGAGAAAATTTGGTACATTGCCGATACTAGCGCTTACCTAGTGGCGAGAAATGTTCTGTTGCCAAACTTTTTATTGATCTTCCTAACCTGTAGTAGAAGTTACCTTAAATAAGGTTTATTTTACTCAGGTTTGGGAAGCTCAATGCTTTTAGTTTGGCATCCAAAATGTGTTGAAACTAGGTAAGCGCTAGTGTCGCATTGTGTAGAGGATTATTTATATTTTATCCGTTAATAAACAAAATAATTGCAATAATCATATACAAAATATAAAATAACTACTTAACTGAGCAAAATATTTCTCTTTTACTATTCACGTAGCTTAAAATTTTAATTTAAAATTACCTCTTTGAAACACTAGCGCTTACCTAGCGGCGGAAATTTTCCCTATGCCAAACTACCCCATAAGGAAACTCGTTTTATTCCTAACTTAAGGAGAATGAACCTTAACTTAACTAGGCGAATTCCGCGCACGAACAGAACAAACCGAGTGCGTAAGAACGAATACTCAAGTGAGTAACCACCTCTACAATAACGGATGTAGGGGTCACAATTATACATTCTCCTGAACGTTTGTAAATGTTTGCGTGCCTACAAAGTGTTAACAATTTAAAGTTGCGACACATATAGAGACGTTGAAGAAAAGCTATTATCGAGTCGCGCATATCTACCGCTACAAGAACACGAGTTCTCTTGATCGCTGTTCCCCCACTTACAGCCACGATATCGGCACCAATATACAAGAGAGAGCCTTATTGGCTGGCTGCCTGCCAATGAAGTGCTGAGTTTCCCGAGTTTCAAACCAACGTTTTGTTTCACTTAACACAAGACACAATTCGCCGTGTTCATTTCCGTAATCGTACGTTTCGTGTACTCGCGAAAATGTCTGTTGACGAAATAAAATGTGTTCTTTTAAACAGCGGCGAAACGTGAAAAGGTATTACTAACGTCCTCATTGGTTGAAATATTTCCACGCTGTCTCTTCCGATTTAGACTTGGGTATAGTTCTCAAATGGTTATATAGGCTGTTCACGTAAAAGTGAGCACATTCGAAATCAATCTCTGAAAAATAAAAAAGCCACTGCCCGTGAACTGCACATGTGCTACCTCAAACGCTGGCATTCAGTCAAGTTAGAAGTGAATCAGTTAAAATATTTCTAATCATTAACGTTGTATAGCGATTGCAATGTTAAAAGTATGGCAGACCAAGTTAGAGTTTTCTCGCTTTATACATATCAGAATGGGAAACTGACGTGTTAGTAAAAACATTTACCTACGTGACAATTATAAGTCATCACTTGACTGATGTATAAAATGTTCTCGGGCTCGCGGCAAATGTAAATTTCACATACGGCGGAAGGACACATGATAATGTTGGAAAAAAGTAGATCTTAAGCAGGGCTTTTCAGAAATGCTCACTTAACCGCGAATGACCTATACCAGCAAAATGCGTACTGGGAATAAAAGTGTCGAGGGGAGACTAGTGCGTTACGCTTGGCTTGTATAAACGAAAGAAAAGAAAAAATTCCTCTCTGCATTTATAAGAGAGTCATTTCATGGTTTTCCCCGTCCCCTCAGCTCGTGTAAATATGCCTGTAAATACGCCTGTCTGTCTCTCTCTTCTTCTCGCGTTCCCCTAGCGGGATGTAAGACACTCGGGACGCCGTGTGTTGACTCGAGCCAGCCAGCTCGGAAGACGACCCCCCCCCNAGGCCAAGAGCAAATTTCTCTTTTAGTTTATCGAAATTCCCCTTTTCCGAAAAACGCTTCCCTCGAATATATATATATATATATATATTTTACATTCTGCACATAAAAAAATAACAACATGGAATTTACCTACAAAGCACAATCACAAACAAGCGAAATTCGTTTAGAAAAAAATCATTAACAATATTTAAAGTAAAAAAAAATTAGCATTTTATATTTAGCGTAACTATCCTCGTTTCCTTACCTTTTCAGTATTGTCCAAGGAACTGTCAACATTTTTTTTTTTACGCTGACAAACATAAACGCGAACATCTGATACTTCGAAATTCAAACTCGTCGTCTGTTAGGACAGAAAATTTTAACTTGTTCAATAGATAACAATGGACAGTTCGTTGGTATCGGCATTAATTATTCACAAAGAGGTGCAGAAACTTCAACAAATCAGATATCTCATAGAAGAGACGCTCAAAATACCGGTTACTTATTCCTTGTTGTGTACAGTTCCGACCATAGATGCCCTTAATTGCAACATTTTTCGATCATGGGAGCAGTGACTGAGAAGGTAAGTCATAGGAGCGTCACGGAGATGTTTGTTATCCGGCTGTTTGTTAGCCTTTGATCAGGATTTCATTCGTAGGGAATTTTACTTTCTATTTTATGGTAAAACTTAATTTAAAAAATAAGTGGACGGACCACACAAAGAATTAACGTAAAATTCCTTTGTGGCGTCGTGATGATTTCAAAAACTGTTAACTACAGCGGAAAATATTAATAACGTGAAATTACGAATTTTTTCGACTAGATTCACAAATTTGCAATGTTCGTCATTTATTTACTTATTTTGTGAATCGGAATCTCGCTTTTTTGTACTTTTATCTAGCAACTATTTATATAAATGCGAATACTAAATATTTGTCAACCAAATACATGAAATATATTCAGACATACGCAACGTGGAATTACGAGATGAAACAATGGTTTACGGGAGAAAACTCTGACTTCTTGTTATATTTAGGTATTATCACAGGACACTTAAGTATCTCTGTGTACTCTAGTGGCTGAATAAGACATTTCTGTGCAATACCTACACAATCGTGCAAACTGAGTTGGGAAACGTTTGAGTGAGTGGAGATACTTGCGCTGCTCTTAACAGCGAGGTATTGAGAGCCGATGAGGGCGATCGCGGTACGGAGCAGCGCCGGAGTGAAAGGGCGGGGGGAAACGGGAGATCCCCGAGAAAACCCGCCTACCAGTGGCATCGTCCGGCACGATTCACACATGCCGAAAATCCGGGAGTGACCTGGCCGGGAGATTGAATCCTGTTCGTCTTGGCGGCAGGCAAGCACGCTAACCGCCCAGCCACCGCGGCCCCTGGAAACGTTCGAAAATCCTAAATAGTTTGAAATAGCTAAGAGAATAAATGACTTACTTTAACAGTCTGTAAAAAAATATTCAACCAAAAATGTTGATGCAATTGTGTGTACATGAAAAGTGTGGCATATGTGATACTTCATGGAATATAACCATGAGCATGCTACAAGTAGAAGCTCCGATGGACCTAGTTGTGCAGGCGTGACCCCAATACCAAATAGAGAAACAACGAGACTGAGCCTAAATTCCTACTCCAGCATCCTTACGCATACATAATAATTATTATTACATAGAGAAATAAAGAAAAATGTGATTTCGAGTAAAAACAAAAGAGCAACGTGGTTGACAAATAAAGTAGAACTTTGATTCGTGTGACCAAAATTATTATTAACGAAAGTGCAATATAAAAATAATTAAAAGATCTGAAATGTGTAACAGTAACAAAGACTTTATACATCAATATATAATATATTTGGTATGTTGTAACAAACTAAAATTTCTGGAAGAAATTATTTTTAGTTTTGTTGGGAGCCCACAGTAAACAAAAATTTCAAGTTCACAATTACAAATCATGTCAATCAATGCAAAATAATTTAGAGGTTACGTTCTTTTTTTAAATTTTAATTATAGATTGAGTCCAACATGACTAAAGACGGCGACTTTATTGCTATATAGTTGAAAGATTCCTGCACGTGCCAAAAACGATAAAATCAAGGTGGTTGGGCTTTCCTGGGATGTGGTCAATCTTCCGGGCATATCCTTTGCCAACGCCGGCTTAGGTGTTACGTCATCATTAAAACGGCATCAAGCGTCTAGGAGACGCAATGCGACTTCAAAGGAAATATGCCGCTCCTCGGCAGCAAGGTAGAGAAATGGCCTCAACACAGCATTTTCCGACCCAACAGGTCGACCGCCAAAGCGGTAAAATTCGAAAGATCACTCCATTAAAACTGGATAGTAGCTGGAGATAATAATATTTTGTGTCACTCCGTAACGAGCAGAGAAAAAGAAGAAAGCTGTAGGGTGTGTTCCGAAAATATCAGTCACATCACAGTTATCAAGTCGCTTGATACAAAACTAGTGATACTATCTTTTTTTTTTTTTTCGTTATGCGGTATTTTATACTAATACCATGAGTGCTTTATAAAATTACATTGACATGATATAATTTAAATACGAAATTCACAAACCAATTACAGAATATTTTATTACAAAATTTCAAGTTCCTCTAACTAAAGTTATTTCAATCGGTTGACACGACAGCTTAACCTGATCAGAGTAACTGGTCACCGATAAATTTCAAAATGAAAAGGTAACGAAATCTTGGAATATTCCTCGTTGGATAAACAAAATGACAGTAGCAGTGGCTAAAACATTACATAACCTCACTTTAACATAGAAATTAACAATAAAGCTAGGCGCTGGAAAAGAAAACAAGCGGTTTTGTCGATAAAACCGAAAATATTCCCTGAAAGAGAAACCGAGGTTAAAAAAGACAAAAAAAAACACGGTTAAAAATAATCTAGTGCCTACAAACGGCACGAAAGCAAAAAAAAAAAAAAAATAGAAAGGCTTAAAATGTACGCATAAATCACGTACTCTGTTTTGTACGAGCCGTTATCATTTGGCTGGCAGACGAAAACACCGTTGGTTGCAGCATTTCTTGCCGCCCAGGTATCGCGATGGTAGATACCGCGAGCATCTGTCTCTCAAACGAACGTTCGCGCTAGGATGACCTGACAGAAGGAGTGTTTTCGCAAAGTAAGATATATTTCCTGCGGCGGTAAATGGAAATGTTCGCCTCGCTCCAGTGCGAGGCTTTAGGAATCAGCACCTGAGATAAGGCGTCGACTTCCTAACTTTTCACGGGCGCATCTGGCCGCTGCGGGTGGGTGGGGCAGGAGGGGGAGGGAGTAGTTGCCATGGCAACGGAGCCGTGCGTGGGAAACAACGGGAGGCGATCGCCCGTTTGGAAATTAAGAGGCCGAGTGACTTCTTCGGTCACTGAGTCCAATAAACAATGTCAGAAAAAAATGTTCATGAAATTAGCGAAAAGTACTAGTAAATATAATCATCCGGAAATCTTCGTTTAATTACAGACACTTAGTTTTCTAACAGTTTTATTCATGATGGCTTATATACAGAAAGATTCTAAAACCACGGGATAAACATTGAGGGGTGGTAAAGCTCACTAAAACCAACAATTATTGTATAGGAATATATGGGCGGGAGTGACGCGTTGAGGCGTTGAGGGCGTGGTGGGCCAGTTCGATGGCCACCACGATCGCCAGATTTATCGAGTCTCGATTTGTTCCTGTGGGGGCATTTGAAAGCCCTCATTTACGAGACTCCAGTTGATTCCATTGAAGACCTCGTCGCTCGACTATCCTGTGCGGCTGCACGCGTGCGTGAAATACCCGGCGTATTTGAATCTTTTCCCCAATCACTCCACCGACGCTACCAAGTTTGCATTACTGTTGGTGGTAGCAATTTGGAGCAATTATTATACAAATTGCTGTAAAAAGGCATTTAGCGGTGACGTAAATAAACAATGTGTTGCATTTCATGTGTTATTTTTGTGTTTGTGCCTCAACGCGTCACTTCCGCCCATATGTTCCTATACAATAGTTGTGTGTTTTAGTGAGCCTTACCACCCCTCGATGTTTGTCCCATGATTTTAGAATCACCCTGTATTGTTCATTGCTCAGAAAGAGGATTTAATGATGTGTTATGCACACAGCAGGCAACGGCAACCAATAAGAAGAGCCTTTCGCGTGATATGAGTCATCATTCGTTGTTTAAACTATATTCCATACACGCACAATTAGCTACTGCCAATAACATTAAACATTTTATACGTGTTATATATATTTGGAAATTTGTGGAAAAAAAGTGCTTCGTAATGAGATACAATGCTACTTATCCCCCCCTTCACCCCTCGAAACAGAATACGGAAACTCTCTGTATTTTCAAAAGCTTTCCCAATAATTGCTTGTAAGCGTTTGTATCGTGATGTGGTAGCTGAGTAGTAAGTGTCACAAAGAGCGAGATTTTTTTTGAGTAATGTTCAAACCCTGTACCAAAATAAAATACTTAAAAATTGTAAATTACTATTTTATTCACTGCTAAACACCAACATACCACGCATTTTTTACAAGCAGGAATTTTACAAAAAACACATTAGCAGATTAGAAGGTTTCTGTGCATTCAAGAAAAAAGTTTGTAAAATTTTTTGTCTATTTCTCAAAAAAAAAAATGAAGCCGTCCGTAATTTTATAAATAAGTGTGGATATTTTTTTTTTTTTACCATTACGTTTTTGTAACTGTACACTATTTCTTTCTAAAAGTGCGTTGCGCCAAGCAAACGCTTTTTCCCACTAGTCCCCCCCTCCCCCCAAACGTTTTAACGTATTCCGACTGGCCGCTACGGCATCTGCAGCGGAGCGTTAAGAAGCCAGGATTACACGGTCAGGCTTCGCCATTTCCAAGTCTCCAGGGACGACAGGAACAAAGCACGCGCTTTCGTTTGATGCGGTTAAGAGCGGTGGGGGAAAAAAAAAGAGGAACGTTGATGAGAAGCTATCTTTACGAAGCTCGTGTGGGAATTTGCGGATTTAACTCGTTTAGTCCAGAATTAAATTTACTAGCTCGAGTCTTGAACTCGTTTAGTTATTTTATGTGCACTGTACGCACGTCGAGCGTACTTGGTCCTCGCTGACGTCTGCGTTTTACTTTTGCAAATCAGAGATGCAGAAACTTTAAAAAATTAGATTACTCGAGAAGGAAAATGCTCAAAACACCGGCCGCTGATTCCTTGCTGTGTACAGCGCTCACCATAAGTCGGTATCCTTCACGTGCAACACGCACTCAGGGATGGGAACCGGGACTGGGCGTGTTAACTGACATCGTTCTCTCCGTCCGTTTAACACGTTCTGTTGACTTGCTCTTGCTCAGTACCAGTTCAATATCTTAATTAAAATTTTGAGTTATCCTCATTATACAGGGGGGGTGTATCTAAACTGTTGTAACAAACTCCGGGTGACGATTCCTGGGATCAGAACAAGCAAAGATGGCGATATGAACATAAGTCCTTAGGAGCGTTGTTACTGAGTTACAGGCGTTCCACATTGCCGTGACTCGTACAACCACCCTCGCCACTTGCTGTGTAGCTACGTTGGATCGGGCGTCGCGTTCCAGTGCATTGGCCTGCCAGGTCTCCTGACCTCAGTCCACTCGACTATCAGCTGTGGGGACACGTGGCAAGCGCGGTTCGTGCTACGCTGGTTAACGACATCAATGACGCGTGTCAGTAACGCCAGTGCAGTTGTTGGACATGACCTGGGTATTTTCGAGCCGCCTCGTCAGTCGGAGATGAGGCGTCGTCGCGCACGGCGGACACATGGAGCGTTGCCTGTGACGTGGCGAATGCACGTCCCGTAACTCGATAACAACGCGGAGTAGGACATGTGTTCATATGATCCCACGAACCACCTCCTGAAGTATGTTACACCAGTTTACGTACTTTCTGTATAATGTTTACGTAACTGTGGACAAAAACTATTCTCGACTTTGTTTTCGGTACTTCTTTGTGTTATAATTTGATACGCGGTTATTTTGCGAGTTTATTTGACGACTAGGCTGACTTGACAATGCTCCTATACAGCCCAGGCGCTGTCATTTGTACATTAGCTGGTACCTCCACGATGAGCACTTTATCACAGAGTAGATTAATAGACAGAAATGAAATGACGTGACGGTTTCTTTGATGTGGGCGTAAACATTCGACGATTGGCTGCGCGAGGCGTTGGGAACCGGTCTCGGATCTGATTGGCTACCGCATGCTGCGAAATGTTCCCCATTGGTTGAGCTGATAGCTAGCATTTTTAAAACATCGACAAGTTAGAAAACCAAGAATTTAATTTGGGGTGGGAATGTCCCCTTTAAGTCACTTTTGTTAGTATAGGCAGTTCACGGTGAACTGAACACTTTTGAAAGCCCTGCGTAAGATCTACTTGCATGCACAATGTGTATTCTTCCATCATACGTAAAATTATTACGGCCATGTGCCTGACCACTCAATGCATAAGTCTGCCAAGTGAATATGCAACAATTATCATATATTAAATATTTTACAAATTTTTAAATTCTTACGCTTATGTGTAAAGACGCCCAATTTTCGCGGAAAGAATTCACGACCTGTTGCAATTTAACAACACTTTAGCTCAGATCCACTTTCGTGGTTGGATGGTTTCCGTATGACACGTGTCTGCGCCCGAATCACAGACGTAGTACTGAAGTCACCTAACCCTGATTGGCCAGTCAAGTAGGAAAATATTTTCTCACAAACCCACGCCTCCAATAAGCAAAAGAAAATTTCTGAAATGTGCGTAGGGGGATTGAAATACAGCATGTGCGGAATTTTTTTTCGCGAAATTCGGCTGTCCCTGCTTATGTGAATAAAAATATGATGCTAAAGAACTGATTTCAGCATTTACAAACTATTTAAAAAGAAAATTAAATTCATCGTTGAGACATGAAACTACTTTCTTTCCGTTGTTACCAACTTGACTGGGAGCATGCCAGTCAGTGTACCCGTTATAATATATGCAGGTAGAGGCGGTGACATTTTCCAAAGGTTGACTT
Source organism: Clitarchus hookeri (assembly GCA_002778355.1). Taxonomy (NCBI): domain Eukaryota; kingdom Metazoa; phylum Arthropoda; class Insecta; order Phasmatodea; family Phasmatidae; genus Clitarchus; species Clitarchus hookeri. The sequence goes on from NQII01001215.1 coordinate 528,199, forward strand.
CAAAAGTACTTCATTAACCGTAAACCGCCTTTATGCGATTGTGGCAAAACTGTGTTGCCATCAAAGTGTTTAAGAACAAAGACCGACACACCTTGCGACCGCTCAGTACAGTCCATTCACGGTTAATTCCAACTTTCCCGAAGCCCTGCTAAAGTTCTACTTTCACGATATTACTCGGCAAAATGCAAACAAAGCTCAGTTAAGTGTAGAAAATTACACCAAAGGGACAGCGCACAGTATTCGTGCGCGCTCTCTGTAATAACATTTTGCATTAGTACGTTTTATTACTACACACCAATTTTGTATTCTGCTTTCATTCATATTAGTTATGAATGAGAAATTGTGGAGTGGAAAGTGGAGTGGAGAGAGTTAGGTGGTCCTTAACACTGAGGTCTTGAGAGCCGATGAGAGTAAAACGAGATTAGTATGGAGCAGCGCCGGGATGCAAGGGCGGGGGGAAACGGGAGATACCCGAGGAAACCCGCTGACCAGCGGCTCGATTCCCACATGCGAAAATCCGGGAGCGACCCCGCCGGGAATCGGAATCGGTTCGCCTAGGTGGGAGGCGAGTAGTCTGGCCACTACGCCCCCGCGGCTCCATGAAAAATTGTAATCTGTAGATAAAATATAAGTAGGGCCAGTGACTTTTCGCGTAAAAATCGGAGCACACAGTAGACTTCAATACTATATACACACCTCAGCTGTTGTTATACCTCCATTGGCTGCTGGTGCCGTGTCCGTCTTTAACCAAGCCACTCAGGTGTAAGTAACTACGACACTGAACATTCGTGACTCGTGCGCAAACGGTTAACACGAGCCAGAACATTTTTTGGCCAATAAAAGAAGCTGGACGACCCTACAGTGCTTTTGACTGTAACTTGTCTCGAAATATTTTCGCGAAATATCAGTGCCCCTAAATATAAGTTTTCAGTTTAAGCACAAATAAGGTACTTTTATGTCAGCGCAAGTATTGAAATGTTGTGATCCGTGACATGTGTGGTAAATAATTAAACGCGACATACATGGGGTGATTTTACAGAGGTTTGCTTCTGGAAGTGTGAAGGCACCTTGGATAGACTGAAACCACCAAACGACTGGCGGTGTCGGCGGTAGACGTGAGAATGGCTCGTTGCTAGCGACAAGGGGAAGGGGAGCGACCCGTTATTTACTCAGCATCGCCTCGCGAGGGAGAAGGTATTCCCCAGAGTCCACAGTAAACATCCTCTCCGACATCCCCTGGACGAACTAAACCCCTCCTCACTCGGATTACCCCCCACCCCACACAGCCAACCCCCGCGGTCGTCGACCTCGTGACGTGAGCAGCAGCAGTCTGTCATCATCCCTTAGGCGAGCGGACACACCTGGTTTCCGCACAGGTTTTGAAAATGCGGGGGTGTTGTTCTGGTAAAGTAAAAGCTTAACAAACTGTTCGCGATGTCCACGCACATTTCGAAACAAATCTTTGAAAGATCACCCACCCCTTTGTATGACTAAGGGTAGTGGAATTTCGCGAAAATATTTCAAGACATGTTACAGTTCAAAACACTGTAGGGTCGTTTACCTATCTTGATTGGGCTGAATTACTTTTTGACACGTGTTAACTGTCTGCACACGAATCACGTAGGAGCCGTACCGATGTTGCGGAATTCTGAGAGGCTCGGTCAAATATGGAAACAACTTCTCAAGCAGACAGCAACCAATGTCAATAAAAATACTGCTTTTGGTGTTTATAGTGTTGAAGTCTACTGCCTACTCATATTTTTTTTTGCCAACAATTACAAGCTATTCATATAAGACATGTCTGGTTATTTCGTAAACATGTGTATCAATGCATTTTATACTTCTGCTAACGTCAAAATAACTAATTTTATTTTATTATACTAAACATTACTTATATTTTATATATAAATTATCTGCCGCGGTGATGTAGTGGTTAGACTGTACTCGTCATCCAGCTACATGAACCGGGTTCGATTCCCGGTGGGATCGCCCTCGGATTTTCGCATGAGGGAAATGTACCAGACGATGCCGCTGGTTGGCGGGTTTTCTCGAGGATCTCCCGTTTCCCACACCCTTGCATTTCGGCTCTGCTCCGTACTCACATCACTTCTCCTTCATGGGCTCTCAAGACCTCGTTATTATGAGCCGCCCCAATCTCTCCACTTACTTCACTCACATTTTCTATAAATTATAATATTCCGTTGATATATGATTAATTTAATTAAATTAGATACATGGTAAAGCATAGTAAGAAAAAACTCTCATTCAAAATATTGTTAAACTGCGTAGAAGTATAACAAGGCTTCAGAAAAGTGTGAAGTAATTAACAATGGACTACATCATTCATCATACATTATATGGAGACCTGAAAAATTCTCGACTTCAATGACCTGTAGGCTAGGCTAGTCAGTCCTATATAAACTCATGCAGATATCAACTGTTCATTGGTTGCTTGTCGTGGAAATATAAGGGGGTGATTGGGCCTACAGTTTATTGCATGTTTGTTATTGGTTCATTCATTTCCAAGAGGTGTCGAAAAACGCGTCGACCAATCGCAAAAATAACATAAACGTTCAAGTTCGTGAATTACAACTTGTTTCGAAATGAATCCGTGAATTTTTCAGGTCTTTATACATACACGCACATCTTCATTTTCACAGTGAACATAACTTGATGGTCGAGAGTGGAGAGATTCGGGAAGCTCTTAACAACGAGGTCTTGATAGCTGTTGATGGTGAAATGTGGTGAGAATAGAGCAGCGCCGGAATGAAAAGGTGGGGGAAATGGGACATCCCTTAGAAAACCCGCCGACCAGTGGCATCGTCCAGCAAGAATCCCATGTGCGAAAATTCGAAGGTGACCCCGCCGTGTATCGAACTTGGTTCTCCTTTGTGGGAGGCGCGCAGTCGGACCACTACACCACGCAACCCCCACCCCCCCTCATTGTGATTGGAGGAGGGGAAAATGTACCCCTTGCTTCCTCCTTTCTCATGCTTCTGGTACTGAACGTATCCGATTATCAAGCAGACACTTAGAATTCGTTAGTATTAAAATCATGGTATTACTAAAGAGGATTAGAGCTACGGTTTTTTTTAAAGACAGCTACGCACATCAAAAAAATGTTTGCACCACCTGTAATTGCTTGCAGATGAATGATGTTCACTGACCCAGTGGAAGCGTTACTGAAAGATGTTCTTGTCGTCTGACGTGGTATTCTGTACAGACAGGGTGAATTTCATCCCCATAATTTCTCCTGGGTCGTAGGCAACCTACATTGCTAACTGGGAAATACCGGCGGTGAAAAACTTTATGTGAGGTTTGTATTTCCGAAATGTTATTCAAGAAAATCAGTTGTTTCTGGCTACTAGTAACAGGAGGGTTTTCCTTTTTTTCCATTTATGTCATATTTCCTGTCTTTCATGTATATAGCTTCCGTACTGCACAGAAAAAGTATTAGTGTACGTTTTCCAAACTTTTCTTTGAAAGCAGTTGCCATGAATTTTATTGTGACTGCAGTGGAATGTTATATCTTTACATTACATTATTTAATCAAACGTATAAATTGGTTCGTCTAGTTTCAAGTTTATAATAATCTTGCCGTCTAGAGTGACTGTTAAAATTAACCCTTTGAGGACGGCAGAAATGCACTGTCACTGAAGCCAAGGTGAAGACATGGTTGAAGTGAGCTGCCTGTATCTTCCACTACAGCAATATCAGTAGTGTCTGTCTCTGTATTTCCACTTACCATCGTCCTGTCGGTCCTGGCTACGCCGGACACGCCTACTGTTATCTGTAGCGTTTACTATTGGCTTGCTGTCTCAGCCAATGAAGTCACCCTTTGACTCTGTACCAATCAATGTGTCGCGAGAAATGTAACAGGTTTTACATTCCACCGTGTTCTTATGAACCGAGATGTTGCCTAGTAATAACTAGAGACATGAAAAATTCGCGTTTTCATTTCGGGACAAGCTAGAATTCAAAACTTCGTACGTTTGTGTTTGCTAATGCTATTGGTCAACCCGTTAAATTGCACCTTCTAGACAACTCTGAGCCAATAATAAAAACGCAGTAAAATGCAGACCGAATCACCGTCTTCCGCTAATACAACAAGCAACCAATGAACAGTGATATCTGCATGATTTTGCATACGAAAATGGAGTACAGCCTACAGGTCATTGAACTCGCGAATTTTTCAGGTCTCTAGTAATAACAATTTCTTACGAGCCGATAAAGTCCAGCGAAACAGTAAAATGATAAAAGTGAGCTTTTTCTTCAAGTGCCAAGACATTTCCATTTAAACTTAACCCCGAGTATATACGTGCATATTTCGTGAAAATTAACTTTTAGTAAAATTCGCTTTTATTTAACTGCAGTGTTACGGAAATAATCTTGGCAACTTGTTTTAAAAGAGCATTGTGCAAAATTACAGAACATTATTACATTTAATGTCACATATTGCTTTACGCTTTGTAACATTAAGGGCATTGCCTACCGCTTGTCATCTGCGAAATGTAAATAGGAAATCCCATGCTAAGGAAATTTCACTCCAGTGCGTTAATGTTAATGATAGGCGTTCCAAACAAAATTGTATTCTTCACGAAATATTAGGTGAAGTACCCTACAGCGGAGATATTTCCATAACATTTCCATAACATTGCCTGTTTGCAAGTAATTATAAAAATTTATGTTTTACAAAAAGTACATAATGCCTGTCTATATTGAAAACATACGCTCGCAGGTATCACCTCGTAAAAATTTCATGAAGAATACATTTTGTTTGAAACATTTATCCTGAAAATTAACGCCGTGAGGCAAAATTTCCTTAATATGGGATTTCCTATTTAAATTTTGCAGCTGCCAGCCGGTAGGCAGGGCCCTTAATGAGGCGTATTTAATTCTTTCTGCGCCTGTGTTTTTGGGGCGTTTTGAGAAGTAATTATTTAGTATTACTGCTCCCTTATAACACTGCTGTAAAAAAAAAATCTTATTGTATGTTCTTTCATTAACTTTTTAATATCATGTGTTGATAATATATTATGCAGTTGGTCCACAAATTTCTTGCCTAAAATTATACTTTCAAACAGTTCTAATTACTGTCCAAAATTATTTTCTCCAGCTACTCCACAAATATTTTTTCCCGTAGCTAAGTTTTTTTATTTACTCCACGAAGTTCTTGTGCCGTTATTTGTGGACATTTTCTGTTAAGCTTTTAATCTTCCATGATTGGGTTTTTGGTTATTGGCTATAAATTCTTTCTTTTTAGCTTAGCCCCAAAATACTGTGATGGCCTGCGCACATCAAGAATTCGCCTAGGTTCACCTCTCCTTGGATTGCTGTCTCTACATGAGGGTCGTGGACAATGGATTACCTTTGGTGAGATGGGGGCCGGCCAACTGACCATCTCGCTGCTGTTGCCTACGTGAGTGCTGGACGGCAAATGGCGCGTGGCGCGCTAGTGTGCAGCTTCGACGTTTGCCTCACCTGCTGCCCCTTCCCCCCCCACCCCCACGTCTCCATGACAACGCGATGCCAGCCAGCCATGACGTCACCAGAGAGCGTTTCCGCTCCGTGAACGTCGGAGATTGTTCGAGAAGATTTCGAGAAAATTTTATAAAAGTCTCGGGTTCTCCCTTGATTGGAGAGACAGGCCAAGGACTTTATTAGGGAAGGAATTGCTGTTCCTCTGTTTAAAATTCACAAGAGAGGGGTGGAAGGTTCTTTGCTTAACTATTTAAATATGTAATCCCCTTTCATTTTATTATTTTATAGAAAATGAAAAATAACATACATTAATTAATATTCTCTTCTTAGTGATTTAAAGTCATGGCATTTTAGTAAAGATTTTTTTTTATCGATTTTGTAATCCCATATTGGGAATTAAAATTTTATTTTTCAATAACTGGGAAAATATATTTGAATATTGTACTTACTATTATTTTACCGTGCAAACCCAACGTTAGCTCTCTATTCTTTGAAAAACGAACATCTTCCTGAGGCAACATAGACGGAGTCGTATTGGCATGTGTCAACTGAAACCGTCACAAGATCTTGTAATATAGTTTATATGTATACTATGTACATTATATTTTATATAGTATTATAATATTCATATTATTTAATGTTTCAAATAACTTTCTATTAACTCTTTCCATTGTGTTTTATTAATCGAGCGCTAGAATGACAAAACGTCACTAATTACGAACTGTTTCGCATAGATCCGTTCCTTCTATTTCCTTCTTTTACTACAGTCTTCCTATTACCCCCAGAAAGTGTCGAGATTATATGAAACTGTACACAAATAACTATTCTATTAAGCATTCCATGAGAAAGTATCTGAAGACTGTTCTGTTAACACAAACTCTTGACATTTCCCCATCTTTGCTCATGAATTTGTATGGCATTTCGTTAGTGGGTGTAATTTTTTTTTTACAAAACATATTACCAGGATAGGATGATCTATATACGCACGCTCTTTCACTTTATTCCGCGTGGGTTTCTGATGAAATATACGGTTTTAGTACCCCTGAATACGTACACTCAAAACACAATCTCTTTAAAAGTTAATATAATGGACTTAATTTTAATCCCTGCGTGGTATAAAATGTATTCAGTCTTTAAATGGGAATTAATTCCACTCCTTTCTCATTAAACTAACCACTGCAGTCGCGAATGAGAGACTCTTTTCAGAAGTAAAAGAATGATTATTTTTGAAATAAAGGAAAATTATACCAACGTGCCGGTTGCTTACGCAAAGGAAGCAATGTTTCGCGTTGTATAGTTGGCGACTGTTGTTTACGAACTTTAGCACGGTTCTGCGGATCAGGTGTCTGCTCATATGAAAAAGACTAACTTTAATTGTATTTCGTAAGCAAAGCTTTGCGTGCAAGACTGATAATATATACTATTGTTTGAATTCAATGATAACTATTATGTTTGCAGTCTTATATTCATTAAAGTAGCATATCTCTAATAACAAATAATTTAAATACGCAAGAAAACAGACGAAGGTAAAGAAAACTCGTGAGTGTCTTTAGATACCATGTTAACATAAATCTAGTATATGGCACAGACACATCCGTAATTGGAGTTTTTGAGTTGAGAGATTTGGGCGGCTCTTAAAAACGAAGTCTTGAAAGCGGATGTGGGTGAAATGAGACGAGAATGGAGCAGTACCGGAATGCAAGGGGGCTAGAAACGGGACATCCCCGAGAAAACCCGCCAACCAGTGGCACCGTCGAGCACGATTCCCAAATACGAAGATCCGGGAGTTACCCGGCTGGGGATTGAACCCAGTTCGCCTTGGTGGGAGGCGAGAAGTCAAACCGATCAACCACTGCGGCCTCCCTTTAATTGGATAAACGTTTAAAATTGTTACTGTCAAATATATAAATACTGGTATCGGAGCTTCCATCATGGAAGTCTGTGAAAATGTTAGGGAAGTAATTACGTTATTAAAATTTCCGTCTTTATTTACATGCTGTTTATATGAAGCAAAAGATAGCAAATGCTAGTAAGCGCCACTAAAAAAATAAATTGTCTTTTAAGCGCTTTACATATCAGCACGAATATTTTCGGGAGTCTTGAAAACTCATAGGAATATTGGCGTCTGTTTTACGTGGGATTGTTTAAAACTACGTTCTCAAACGATTTTGCCAAATTTCGCAAGTGGGGAATCGTGCAGAACGATGCCGCTGGTGGGCGGGTTTCCCCGGGGATATCCAGTTTTTCCCGCCCCTGCATTCCGGCACTGCTCCGTTCTCACCCAATTTCACGCTCGTGGGCTCTCAAGACCTCGTTTTCAAGATACGCCAAAATCTCTCCGCTCAACTCGACAAATGATTTCGCCTTATATTGTTGTAACGGAATTGGCGTCATGAAAGTAGGTGTTATCTTCATGTGTGTCACTGGACCAGCGCCTGAACCATGCGCCCTGCAGGTCGCTGCATCGATGGTAAACACGAAGCACACTGGTCGCATCATTTCTTTTGGCCGAGTACTGGGTTCCGGACTGAACTTTGGACTTAAGATAGGGCGAGTAAAGTGCGTACACTATATAAATATGCATATATACTTTATATATATATTTATAATGGCAGCTATAAAGTGATTTGTTGCTTTTTACCTCGCGTAACCTTTCTGCCGTGAACAGGAAATTTTTCCGTAGCCAACTCAAAATAAAATTTTTGAGGCCACAAAGCGAGTGAGTGAAGAGATTTGGGCTGCACTTAGCAGCGAGGTCTTGAGAGCCGATTAGGGTGAAGCGAGGTGAGGATGGAGCAGCGCTGCCGGAGTGAAGGAGCGAGAGAAACGAGAAACCCCCGAGAAAACCCGCCGACCAGCGGCACCGCCAGGCACTATTCCCACATGCGAAAATCTGGGAGTGGTCCCGCGTAGATGGGAGGTGAGTGGTATGACCACTACACCACTGCGGCCCCCCAGTGGTTGCATAGGTTTATTGGTGGCAACTGAATAATTTAGTGTCCAACACAAAAAAATTACGAGGTGAATACAAAAAAAACGTTTTGTGGCCGAAATTTTTTTTTCTTTTTTTCAATGTTAAGTACTGAGAAAACACGTTAGCCTTCTCTTTCTTATGATCAGTTTTTGGAATAAATTCGTTAACTCCTTTTGTTTACCAGCAAGAAAAATTCAGCCGTGCCGCCAAAACTCTTAAAGCGGGATAAGGAAATTTCACGGGTTCTAGAATCTCATATTCAAGTCCCCATGGGTCTTCATTCCCCTCCTCTGTTACAAACTTTCTCCAGGAGTTCTTCTTCTGTTCTTTTGTTTTATTCTCATAATTCCCCGCCTTTTTATTTCGAATTCCTTTGCTATTACTCTTCGCCCGCGTTCGCCTCGTTGTCTTTTAAAATTTACATTTGTCTTTCTGACCTGCTTTCTAAGTTGTTCTAATTCACCATCCCGCCAGTTAATTAGTTGGGATCCTAGTACAGAGGTTCGTAGAACCTTGTCACATGTCTCCTGGATTAATCTTTTTAGGTCTTCCAAAGTTTCAGTTCTGCACTCTAAAAAAAATTCTGATTAACTTCCAAAACTGAATAGGAAGTTTTTAACCCATATATCGGATGGAAATAATACCCCACATCTGCCTACAAATATTGAACGTCTAGTGTCGCTGCTATAGAACGTTGGGAAGTTTCCTACGCACTGTACTGTTTGCTGAGCAAATATATAGGCGGCAGCATGAACGTACGGGAAGTAACTTCACCATTCGCGCTTTATCGCTCTGCGTACACACGCACACAGTAAATTTGCGAATAATTTCTTTGAGTGTGTATTTAGGAAGTTTCTCCATCAGGATCTCATCAAACATTCTCCAGTTCGCATCGTGGCGTATTTAATTTGTCATCGGAGTGTCTTCACTTATTCTTCCACGATTTTTTTTTTAATGATAATTATTCGACGTTATTGTTGGCTGAGTCTTCTGTAACTGTCGAGAAGGCGGCAAGCCAGGGTGACTTCTGCGGCACAACAGTAATGCCCGGCGTTGATTCTGTGCCATGCGCAGGTTGCACGGTTGATTCACAACGTGGAGCTCGTCCCCGCTAGAAGGGGGTGATCAACCCGCCATGCCGCTGTCTTACGTTTCTTTCGCACTAACCATTCTCACGATTTCGCATCAGCATCAGCTCCAATGACCAGCTTCTCCCTTCCCAACACTTGTGTCACTTCGTGCAATGGCCTCTTGTAGGTTAGACTCCACAGTTCTGTGTATACTCGAGCTTCAGCTCTGCTCATTGGCTACTGCTCGAATCAGTTCTATCCCGAACCAGGTAGTACGGGATTCTGTATCACCCCCTTCTCCCTTAAAGGAGTGTTATTGACAGGGTAACCCAAATTTTGCGAAAATATTTCCGCGCATGTAACATTTAAATACCCTTGAGGCATATCAGCAGTTTTTTTTGCTTGTTGGTTGCGTGTCTTTGTGAGGAAAAATTTTCTTCCTTGTCTGGCCAATGGAAAATAGGTTACTCTCGTAGTGCGCGTCTGTGGCTCCCGAGCAGACACCTAGGACGCGTAACACGTAAATAATCCAATCAACAAAGTGGATCTGAGCTAAAGTGCTATGAAATACAATTGGTCAGGGGGGCCGCGGTGGAGTAGTGGTTAGACTACTTGCCCCCCACCAAGGCGAATCTGGTTCGATTCTCGGATTTTCGCATGTTGGAATCGTGACATATGATACCGCTGGTCGGCGGGTTTTTCTCAGGGATCTCCCGTTTCCACGCCCTTGCATTCCGGCGCTGCTCCAAACTAACCTCGCTTCATCCACACAGGCTCTCAAGACCTCGCCGTTAAGAGCCGCCCAAATCTCTTCACTCACTCACAACTGCTCAGGAAATCTTTGAGCGAAAATCTCGTGTCCTTAGTTATTAGTTCAGAGTCCTCTAGGACGTGTCTTTCAACTGAAAACCATTAGCAAACGTCACTTAAATACCCACATTTGGAGCTTAGCTTTTTTCTTTCTTTCAAAAATTATTATTTGCAAAAGATTTTGGTTCATTTTGTTTAAATATACGATGAATGACGTATTTGGGATGGTATAACATTGCCTTCAACATTCACAACGAATGGAGAAACGTCCAAGGCACTAGGTAATATTCCTAACAAACAGCAACAGAGATATAAACAATAGGGTATAGTATTAAAAAATTAGTAAATGCTAATGCATTTACTAATTTCGGTATCGTGTATGCATTAACTGAGAAAAATATTTTGTTGTTCAAACAAAATTTGTTTGACTCAACCAAATAATTTATTTATATAGGGCCAATAAAATATTTTGTTGTTGAAACCAAATTAATTCATTGATTTATTTGTTTTCAACAAATAGTTGGTATGTTTGTTTGAACGAAATATTTTGTTGCTTCTACCAAAAAGGTATTTTTTTTGCATCTACCAAATTATTTGTTGCATTAAATTGCACAGGATATATCTAAAGAGAAGTAGTTTCCAGCTGTGTAAAGTTGACGCGATAAATTTTCTGACTTTGTTATATTGTAAATACTTCTGTTCACCTTCAGTGAAAAAGTGATTTACTTCAGCAGCCTTCTGTACTCTCCAGTTTTCTAAACGAACACATTTATTTGTTACTGCAACAATTGTTTTTAACATTCATACAATTCTTCATTTCTTAAGCATCTCCTCTAATTGCGCCTCTGTGCCTGCGTGTGTGAACATAGGGAACTCGCAAAATCATTCAATCGATAATTATCTCGTGTACGATATTAAATCCCCAACAACAGGGAACCACCAAGTCTGCTGTGGAAACAATACAGCACCTTTAGTGTTGTCATCGCCGCAGCTGTTAACTCCCATTCCCGGCTTTTACCAAAACTTCATACATTTCGCTGGTTCTCACTACGAAAGTTAGTTACACAAATGCAAGTGCAAATATTTCGTGAAATTGGGCGGCTGTGTTTTTTACTACTGTTAAAGAAAGTGTTAAGAGCTAATCTTTTTTTTTTTTTTCTGTCTTCATTTGAAACATTCTTGGTGCTACTTCAACGACGTAATCATTATTTCGTCCCCCTTCTCCAGGCAGTAAACTCTCGCAGCTTCTTTTAAAGTCGTAAAACGGGAAGGCGTAAAGTTCTGCTATAGGCCATGTTCGGGTTACAGCTTGTCTCGCCAATACTCCGCAGACGAGGCTTCTGTCGCGCGCTAAACGATCAACTTCGCCGCACTTTCTTCCCCCCGCGCGCGCTTCCATCGACTTAATCGCCACTTTCTTCACCTCCCGCTTAATGCGATTATGTACTTCCCCGTCCAAAATGGCCTTACTACTCAGCCATCTGTGATAGGCGATTTTCTTCTTCTCCTTCGTTTGTTACCCAATTCCTTCCTAATTCCGATCGCTTCTTTCTTCTAGGCAATCCATTTGGCAATTTTCTAAAAAAAAAATTCGCTTTCGGTTTCGTTCATGCATTAACTGAGAAAAATATTTTGTTGTTCAAAAAAAATTTGTTTGACTCAACCAAATAATTTGTTTGTATAGGGTCAATGAAACATTTTGTTGTTGAAACCAAATTAATTCCTTGTTTTATTTGTTTGCAAAAAATAATTGGCTTGTTTGGTTGAACGAAATATTATGTTTCTTCTACCAAATATGTTTTTTTTTTTTTTTGCATCTACAGAAGTATTTGTTGCACTTACCACATCATCTGTTGTAACTCCCAAATATGCTGTACCTACCAAATCTTTTTTGCCTCTATCAAATATTTTTTTTTTGCCCAATTAACTATTCTTTTGTTTGTATTACGTTTCAGTTTTTTAATATTATGCGTAAACGTTTATTAGTGGGTTGGCCTTTGGTGTCCAGTTATGCACAAGCAACGGACACTTTATTGAACACGTGTTATACAAATACCACTACGAAACTGCTATATACGTAGAGTAAAATATTCCAGTATTAATAACACTACCACAGATTTTTGCATTTTCGTTTTTATAAAATTTTGTTGTTCGTATATGTTTGAACACGTGGCGATATGAAGGATGCATGTACAAAAAATTAATCCGTATTTCAGTACTTCCACAGCCACTATTTATTCAGCTGAATGCTTTGCAAGTATTATAAAAAAACTCACACCTAACACCAAGGCTATAAGTATGCGTTTATGACTAACATGTGAACCTACACCATTACAAACAATTACAAAACCTCGACATTGAGTAATAATTACTTAAATTACCTGTAAATACTCCTTTAAAGTCAAGTGAAATTCCGATCTTCCAAAATTGTCCTTATTTTCGTCGTCAGACATTCTCAAGACAACCTCGTGAACAGGCTTCTAGCTTCAAAATGGACGAATGCTTTAAACGTGCGCAGACAACGAAAAAAAAAAAAAAAAAAACGAATGTGATTAGAGTCGCCAAAAAACCTTTGGTCGTTGCAAATAAATTCATTGTCTTTTTTATTTTTTATTTTTTTCAAAAATATATCACACGTAACTAATTATATTATTTTATAGACAAATTGTAACTCTGTGTTTGCTTTCAGTAAATATTTGATTAACAACTTAAGAATACAAAGGCTTGTTGGAACTCCGTTCGCCAGACATCGCTTGTCAACATACGCTCTAGCCAGCAGCCCGACCAATAGCGAACCATTCTCAGGCATGCAATAAACCAATCATACACGTGGACCGTTCTAAGATCCACGTGGAACCAATCAGCGAACTGATACGCTCTCAGCAAAGGAACCACCACCGAAATTTTGCGACTGTATTCTTACCGATTCTGTTATTTTTAATTGCTCGGCGAACTGCAATCTGATTACTTTCGATGCCCTAAAATGTCTTTACCCAATGACCAAATCCAATAGTTGGTAACATTGTTGCTTTTTTTTTACGTAATGTCTGTGGGAAGGACTATTTACAATGCTTGGAAATATGCGCCGGGAAAAAAAATAATTTTGGCCGTTTTCCACTGTCTTTAACCGTAATATACAGCCTCATTACATGCAAGAACTGGCATTACCACGGACATTAACATTATAGTTCGTATGTCGATTAAGTGACTATGAAAATTAACACAAGTTGTACAACTACCACGAAAATTAATTCTCTAATGAGCAAAAAACAAAAAAAAAACGGTCAATTTAAATTACTACGATGTAATACCCTGTACTACTGTAACAAGACGTTACGTCACATATCCATAATATATTGTAACTACTGCAGTTTTCCTATTATTTAAAAATTTTTAATGAATATGTTAATAAAACACTTGAGACGTGCTCATCCAACTGTAAAGAAGACGACTAGGCGGAATTTCTTAAAAAGTACAACTTACTTTCATATTTCACTCTCGTGTACACCTACAGATAACTCAACTGCATCGTTAGCCGGGATAACGGAATATTATACGACGAAGTTACATGGCAAGACTTTATTTTTAGTTTTAATTGCAAAGACAAAATGCATCTAGGCCAGACAATTATTTCCACAAGAGCAAAGCTCGCACGAAAGCAGCGATGTCGGTGCGAGGGCAGATATTGAAAACGCACTGCCTGTTAACGGTAAGAACTGTATAATCTAGTTATAATGATTTCGACTCTCGCCTGGAAGGGGGGGGAGGGGGGTTGTGCTAGCATAAACGAGGGAGGGGACTGGGGTGTAAGCTATGCGTCCCTTTGATAGCCCGGCGAGGTATTAAGCAAGGGACCCTAATAAGCAACGCTATTACCTCCCGCACATAACCCCACTTGATCCCGGAGACCATGGTCTCCCCTGATGGCGGCCATTANCGCAGCGCTGCACTTGATGGCCGCCAGACGCCCGCGACTCGAGTACGGAACTCGAATTCTTGCCGATGAAAGACGTTGCGGGGATTCCACCATATTACATTCACCTGTAGCCTGTTAAGTTCTGGCTAACCGTCTGTCCCCCAACCCTAAGCTCAGCACACACTCGGTCGCACTGGGCCGTGAGAGTGAATGGCAATTAGCATTCTTTTTGGCCCGCGTGGCGGTCTCTAAAACACAAAGTTCCCGGTGGTTCCTCGATATGGAAAAGTGCCGATTTAGATCTTGTTTTGAGGGAGTTAACGTATGACTAGAAAGTTAGTGCTCCTGGTATAACCTTAGATAGGTATCGGCCACCAGGAGGGAAGGTTGGAGAGGAAAGCGCCGGGATCCACCGGGTACTTTGTAGCCTGGTAAAGCACTTACATTGTATTCGCGGTTGTGGTCTATTCGCGTTGTATTCACACTTTTTGTATCAAACTTTAGAAAAATCACCCCAAGTATGGTTCGTTGTTTCCTAAATATGTAATATAGCGCAAGGATCGTATACGTCTGTTAACATAAAGGTGTTTTGTTTTCGATTAAATTGAACTTTTGCTTACGTTTTATCTATAAATTATTACATTTCGTATCCAATAAATATGAATGAATCAGGGAGAAAATAGGTGTGTTGGTGATTTCCTAGATATAAATTATTGAGTCAGTGAGCGAAGAGATTTGGGTGGCTCTCAACAGCGAGGGTGATTGAGGTGAGTATGGAGCATCGCCGGAATGAAAGGGCGGGAGAAACGGCAGATCCCCGAGAAAACCGGCCGACCAGCCGCATCGTTCGGCGCGATTTCCACATGCGAAAGTCTGGGAGTGACCCGGCCGGGGATTGAACTCGGCTCACTTTGGTGGGAGGCGAGCAGGCTAACCGCTCAGCCCCCGCGGACCCTAAGGGATAATTCTTAAGCAAAATTTAATTGAACTGAGTGCGCACGAATGTGGAGCGTTTTCCCTTTGGTGTAATTTCCTAGACTTAGGTAAGCTTTGCTTGCAGGAGGCGGATGAACATCCTGAATGTAGAACTTTAACAAGGGTTCGGGAAATTTGGAAGTAACCATTAGTGGACTATACTTCCGCCTTTTATGAAGCTCTGATCTAACCAAGTGTAAGAAATTACACCAAAGGAACGACGCAACGCATTCGTGCGCACTAAGTTCAATAATAGTTTACATTATAAGTATTTATTACTAGGCATTACTAGGGCCAGTGACTTTTCGCGTAGAAATCGGAGCACACAGTAGACTTCAATACTATATACACACCTCAGCTGTTGTTGTACCTACATTGGCTGCTGGTGCTGTGTCCGTCTTTGACCAATCCATGTCCGTCTCAGGACTAAGTAACTCCGACACTGAACCTTCGTGATTCGTGCGCAAACGGTTGATACGGGACAGAACATTTTTTATCCAATCAAAGAAGCTGGACGACCCTACAGTGCTTTGGACTGTATCTTGTCTAGACTTCTTTTCGTGAAATATCACTTCCCCTAGGCATTACCAATTAATCCTTTTATAGCAGTTTTTATTAATATTAATTATAAATGAAATATTTAAATTGAAAGATAACATATAAATAATTATCCAATAAACCAAAAATGGCGTACTTTTAGGTTAAAAAATGTGTAAAACGCTTCTGATACGGGGCATATTTAGGAAAGAAAGAAACATGTAAAGAATATGGTGATTTTTCAAAAGTTTGATTCAGGAAGTGCGAATAAACCGAGAATGGACTCTGTTAGTAATCGACTATTGAAAAAAAAACGTAATTGCTTATTGATGGAAATGGTAACTATTCGCGAAAATATTTAGCGCCAAGGTAGTCTTCAAACCACTATGGTTTCCTAGTACTTTTGTTATTAACCGACACATTTGCAGCATTTCGCAGGCGACCAGTATCAGCCTCATTGCGAGCAATGCAGCCAGTGTGGAAAGAAACATTACGGACATGTTCATAGAACGTTGAAACCAAACGTGCTGTCAGGCATTACAGCGATAGATGACCAGGTCTACTTATTGATTGATGCTTTTTAAACATTTGCTAATTATGTTAATGCATACCTGTTGTCAGTTCGGTGCATTACATTTCCAACAACATTTTTGAAGTTATACTTCTTTTCGCGCGTTGAGAGTACAAGTTCAGTGCGCAACGGAAGTTGCGCTCGCCCAGTGTAACGAAATTCGACAATGAACGTGGCAGGGAAGTATTTAACGTATCTCGGGAAACAATCAACCCATTCTTAAAACAATTGGCGAAGATGTTGTACTGTGTTAGGCCATAACAATAGATGTATTTTATTTTAGTCACGCCAATGAAGTATAACTTCTAACGCGCGTACGTAAGTACACGCACCCATTTTATTTGTACAAAAGTCATTTTAAGCGGCCTAATAATATTAAATATATCATTCTGCTTTCATATATAAGTTCTGTTATATAGTCATATCCTTATCCTAAAACATCGAGTTTAAAGATCTTGAAGTATTTAACATTTGCGGTTGTAAGGGGGCCATTTGTATAATTAGTTATGTATATGTGAATTTCGTTGTTTTTTAAATATTATCATTAGGTACGCGGGATTCTTACAATGACGTCATTGTGTCAGTCACCCGACTAGATGGATCAATATTAACACATACAATTGGCACAAATATTTAATATCCAACCACTCTAACCTTTGCAATATTGCCGATATTTTTGCACGCCTGTCACAGCCTCTCGTAATCCTATTCTGTAGCTTCACAACGTACTTCCTTCAGCTGAAATACAAGACAGTGTATAAAATGTGGTAATAAAATACAATTATTACTTGTTAAGAGTCTTTATATCGATAGAAAACTGCTTTATAACTCTAAGGTAGGTCACATTGAATCTACTCTATAGAAATGTGCACAATTCGGCCAGTTTGAATGAAATTTACGCTTACAAATGTTTAGTTAAAGGTACTGTGTCGTAATTTTATTAAATTATATCAATTTATCAACAGTGTCAAGTGAACACTGTCAGACGTATTTGTGCTGGAAATATATACAGGAATAAATCACGGAAGCGCTGAGCTAGCGACTGTTGTAAATAACATGTGTGGAATGCCGTCGATAATGTCTGGCTCTTACGCACACACGCGATTGAACATGTCAACATACATTGCAGATTTTGACGTTCACCGATTCGCCGAGGAACTCGCACGGCGATGACGCAATGCAGACATGAGCAATGGAACACACAGCACTGTACTTGGGCCGGCACGTTGTTTAACAAACTGTCAGTACAGTACCTTTAACTAAGAGAGATTCAAAACTAACTTCTATCAAATAACAGGCCAAATAACACACATTTTAAAATTTTAGGTCCGGTGTGTCCCATTCTGCAAACACATTTTAACGTAACTTCTGATCGTTATATTCATGGCAAAGTTTGCAACTAATTACGGGGAAAAGTAGGCCAGTGTCTTAAGGACGTATTATCATCGTGGCGTTCGAAATTTTGCAGAGCGAAATTTTTTTTTTTTCGTTTAGTTTCTGTTTGATTTATGAGGATAACAGTATTAATTGGCATAATATCAACACCTTTACGAATGAATGATTTGAATGGGCCCTTGGCAAATTTTGAGTTTACGTATTGTCGAAATATATAGAATGGGCAGAGAAGTATACTCTAAGCAGATATTTAAAAAATGACGAATCCAAAGCAATCAGCGTACACATATTTTCGCTAAAGCCAGGGAATTTCAGCAAAGTAGTGTGACTTTATTTTACGTGGCCCGCCAAATATCAGCCATGCTTGGTTGTCAACGCCTCGCCCATGGCATATTTAGGTAATACGAGGCTGTCAGTCGCTTTGCTTGTCTTCGTTCTCCTCTTGATTTAATTTAAACTCTGACCTGCCCTTGGGAATGCGTATTTTTATTTTTCCTTTTCACGTCAGTTTCTTTTACAATTTTTAGTGTTTTTTTATTTTGTTTTGTATTCCTTTCACCACCTTGGAAGAACGCAGTACATATACACTTTCACTTATTTACATATTTATTAATTTAATTTCAGCCTCCAGGTAGTTTGGAGAGCACGGAGTGGTGCTACCAGCAAAACATGGCCAAAGGAATTTTTCAGGGTGGTGCTCAACAGACCGATTATTTTTCCGAATTAATTACAGCACAATAAATATTTATAATTGGTTGGCGGACGGCCTTTAGGTAGTGGTTGCAATTCATAATTTTCTCGTCATGAGAAAAAATACGCTTTATTCCGTCTGTGGTCGTACTTGCTACATAATCACGCTACGGTCACGTAAAGAGAAGGAAGGGCTGAAAATACGTCACCAGCGCCCACTTGCATGAGTCCCTAATCCAGTGGTCGGAGAAGCTATGTAGTTTGGAGTTTCAAGTTTTCTTATGCCAACTTGCGCATAAGTGTGAGACGTAAAACCACCGGTTACACTGTTTTAACGAACCGTATTTTCATAATTTTCAATAAAAATGAACCGAGAGAGAATTCGTGTCAACGATAAAAAAAAAACTACACTCTAAACCTGAAACAGTGAGAATTGAGCCAAATCAGTGAAAATTGAGCAATGTATAATCAATGCCATATAACTAATTAATATTACGGCTGAATTTCACTGATTTATTTGTGATTCCCAATGAATGTCAGAAATTCCACTGCCACAAGTCACTTGTTACCAGTTCCTTTTGCTCGATTTTCCATTCGGCGGTAGCTTATCAGCTGACTTTCAGTAAATATTATTTCACTGATTGACACCACTGATTTGGATTTAGAGTGTAGCTGTTCTATAAGAATACACTTACACATACTTAGTTTAAGAACTACGTGTGCACTTATATAAGCATGCTCGTGGATATCATCTAGATTTTTTTTTTTCAAAGTAAAAAAAAATTGTGTTTAATTGAAATTTTTTGTCTATAAATTTTTACTTACAATTATTATTAGGATTTATGGTGCAACAAGGAGACGTAGAGTGTTTGCCAGAATACCCGTGTAAAGAAAAACTGATTTCACAGAGAGAGAGAGAGAGAGAGAGAGAGAGAGGATCTTGCGTATGAAGACCCTCTGGTTGCACCAAGCGAAGAAACCTGCAGCCGACTAACTAAAATCTTGACGTGATTAAGCAAAACCTCTTATCTGAATGAGAGTGATCATCTGGTTTGTTGATCGATCCTAGTTTTGATGGCTCTAGCAGACGAGAGCACAGTATAAGGGCTGAAAATTATCTTCAATCTTGGACGCGAAATAGGCCAGCCCGCAGGTTCAAAGAGGTAGGTACATTCGGACTCAAACCTCGGAATTGCGCTGCTATGTGTCCAGACGAGACAAAAAAAAACTCCGTTGATTTCGTGCCATTAACGAGAATCAGCCCATCGCAACCGAAGATAAGTGCAAACCGAAATAAATTAATAAAGATAAGAAAAAATTATGTGAACCGAATCATGACTGGTTACTAGTAAAGAGAGGAAATCCGTAGAAAGCCGTAACGTTTAAGTTAGCACGGTTTTTCGACGATGAGGTGGTAACGGTCCGAAAGCTCCGTATCTTCACAGATCAATGTTAGATATATTACGAAAAATTCACGTCAAGGCTCCTAGCATGTGGAGCCGAACCCTAATATCAACATCTACCAATTAACTAAGGAAAGTAAAAGTTATTTTTCCTGGAATTTCAGCAACGTAATACGGCATTTCATACTTTTCTTTAAAGTGTTTTAATTTAAATTAAACCCGAGCGTTTGCGCTTACATTATAATAACTCTGTGCCTTTTTTCGCCTTTACTCCTCACAAAATATTGTTTTTAAAATTGTTCGAGTGAAGGCGTTCTTTAGTAACTAGTAAGGCTCGCTCGGATTTCATTCTCTTTCTACGAAACTAACCAGGGAAATTTAGAGGATAAATTTTTCATTAGAGCTTGCAAGCGTTCAAAAAGCTCTCATATATGTAGCTGCAACAGGGAACAATGTTCAAAGTGGCTGGTAAATGGCCGGCAAGCTTGCAGCGCGGCGAATATTCGTTGACGGAAGAAGCAGGAGAGAGAAGGTTATAATGAAACACTGCATTGCAGAACTCATAAAAAAACTGCTACACACTACCAAGTGGTCAGAATTGCACGGACTTAAATGTGAAGAAGAATACGCATATATTGCAACACTGTAAAATATATTGCAAGATTTTAAGTATTTTAATTTTTAAAAATCGAAACATATGAAACAAATTTTAATCACAATTTTAACGTGTTTCTATTTTCAGTGATTCAAAAAGCACGTTTGCAAAACACCGCCCATTTTCATCAAGCCATATCGCTGTAATAATCACTCTAGTTATATGTAATATAAAATTAATAATTATGTTTTAATATAAAAAAAAGACCCACTTCAGTAACGAAAGTTATTAGTTTATAAATAAAATCGATGTGCATAAAATCAATTACTAAAAATATTTGTAAACATTATTACTACTAAAACAATTATGCCAGTCTTTCTTGGAGGGGATTTTTTTCAAAGTGTGCTTTGTAAAGCATCTGGGCTGGAAATTTTTTCAGTTTTGATTAAAAGTATATTGCCTTTGTTTAATTTTTCAAACAATAAAGTTATTTAATTCTACCAAAATATTTTAACGTTATTTTACAGTATTATATGCAACATAAATCGAACTTTACATACATTGGCTGTGAGTATGTGTATAGCCAGTTTACGATAAAATGAGCACTTTTGAAAGCCCTGTTTAAGATCAATTTGTATGTACTTTGTGTATTCCTCCGCAGTACGTAAAATTAACATAACCACGGGCCTCATTACTTTATTCTTGCGTCGGTCAAGTAAAACTTCGAAATTATTAAAAAAGTAAATATTTTACAAATATACTCGATTTTACACTTTCATGCATTAACAAATACAGAAAGCGAAAGAAATAATTTAAGTTATCACAAACGGTTACCTGACACTTCCATCCGACGTTCAGACATGGAACTACATTCCATCCATCGTTAAAAACTTTAACTGGGCGCATGTCACTCAGCGAGCCCGTTTAAAATACGTGCAGGCAGACTTTGGTAGTTCTAAATGAGTTCTGCGTGTTGTACGTTCAGGCGGAGTGATACCTTTTAGCCACTCCCACTTCTACCTCGAGTAGCACGTGAAGCGCCGCTTTGTTAGAAATATCTGAGGGAATCGCAGGGCTTGGAAAAGCATCACGGATCTTAATTTACAGACTTTTGCGACTTCCAGGACCCTCGTCTGTGTTTGCGGTAACGGAGTCGTAGCGGTGTTTGCGTGTGTGACATACAGGACTCGCCGGTAGGAGAGGGGGAGGGGGGTGGCAGTTGTTTGAAGTCCGGCATCCCGATAAATGACCGCGAAGCATTATGGCTCCACCATGGCACTATATTCCGCACTATCCCAGCATGGTCTACCCATAGACTACAAAGATGAGGTAGAGCGCTTATACATCTTCTACGCACGTACCTAACACTGACCTACCCCAAAGGAACACAACTGTCAAAGTCACATGGTCAACGGTGACGACCGTGTTCGTTTATATCTAAATTTTTAATATTACAAGCAATATTGTGTTAACAAACTACTTCTACACATTTAAATTTAATAAAACCGCGTTAAATTGGTAAGGGGAAGTTAAAAAAAAATGTCAAAACACTTGTTTACAAAACAGCATTCTAGCCTCAAACTCGATCCATGCCATTTTTTTTTTTTGCTAACCGTATTGATAGAAAAGCAGCTCAATCTTGGGACGCGTAAATTGGTTGTGCGCAGTTGGCGAGATCAGTCTACCTCATCTTTAGTATGTGGGTCTACCGTGACAACTCTTCTGCTAGCTAGCACAACAGCTGTCACGGAATTGGTTACGTGGTTTAAGCTGGATGTCCTATCCTGTTTTCTGTTCTACACCAGATCCCTAATGTGACCTGTTGTATACTGATGTTTAGAGATGATGGAAAACAGCGAATTTTTTTTTAGCCAATATATGTTCTATAACACTCTAACTTGTTCATTATTTTATGATTTGATGAGCAAGGTTTTAACTTGGCTTAGTTGTTTGCATATCAATCACGAAAGTTCTGCCTTATAGTATCAGAATCTTCACTCTCCCAGTGAAATGTCGTAGTAGCTTCATACATGCATGACAGCCAATAAGAAAAACGAACTGTTGGATACGTATACAGTACGTTGAAACCTAGCAAACAGTCAACATCTCCCGCGATAAGCCCTTATCTCTACGGACGTTTCAAAGGTCCCGCTGTGACCATTATTTAAAACGAGTGGAGTGAGTATGTCTGTGGAGAGGTTTGGGCGGCTCAGAACGTCGAGGTATTGAGAGCCGATGATGGTCCGCTGGGAATCGAACTCGGTTCACCTTGGTAGGGGGCTTGCTGCTACTGCCATTTGAAATGACTTGATAACGAAGTGAATCAAATGCCCTCATTCGATCAATGGTGGTCCAGTTCATTCAGATAGCTATAAAACATGACTGATTATATTAAAAGATTGACAATAATCCCAACGCAGTTGTGAGGTTTCGGCATAAGCACAGAATGTTTATTTTGTGTAGCGCCAGCTTTCAACCTCCCCCAGATTATTTATTTACTTTCATATGCGGACAATAAATAAAAGATTATAAATATCTGCAATTTATGAACGAATACAATTCACATAAATACCTTAAAGTATACTTTCGTGTGTTCATATAATTACAACAAATAGAAATTGCTTCAGTAAAATTTCAACTGATATAAAATATTTCATACCGGATGTGCCAATTTAATTTTGACACTCTTTAAACGTGAATAACAGAAAAAGTATTAAAGTAAATCTTATTAGACTCCTTACATTTGACGCTGTAAGGGCAACGTTGGGTGTTTGTAAATGTTATTAACTGTTAGAAATGTTCTAAATGTCCACCACCAGCAGCAACTCATTGTCTGAAATGGTGTGGAACAGAACGACAAACAGTAGCTGTGGTTTTCTTGGGAGTAGATTCACAAGCTGTCACAATCGCGTTTCTTGGGAGTAGATTCACAAGCTGTCACAATCGCGTTTCTTGGGAGTGGATTCACAGGCGGTCACAATCGCGTTTCTTGGGAGTGGATTCACAGGCGGTCACAATCGCGTTTCTTGGGAGTGGATTCACAGGCGGTCACAATCGCGTTTCTTGGGAGTGGATTCACAGGCGGTCACAATCGCGTTTCTTGGGAGTGGATTCACAGGCGGTCACAATCGCGTTTCTTGGGAGTGGATTCACAGGCGGTCACAATCGCGTTTCTTGGGAGTGGATTCACAGGCGGTCACAATCGCGTTTCTTGGGAGTGGATTCACAGGCGGTCACAATCGCGTTTCTTGGGAGTGGATTCACAGGCGGTCACAATCGCGTTTCTTGGGAGTGGATTCACAGGCGGTCACAATCGCGTTTCTTGGGAGTGGATTCACAGGCGGTCACAATCGCGTTTCTTGGGAGTGGATTCACAGGCGGTCACAATCGCGTTTCTTGGGAGTGGATTCACAGGCGGTCACAATCGCGTTTCTTGGGAGTGGATTCACAGGCGGTCACAATCGCGTTTCTTGGGAGTGGATTCACAGGCGGTCACAATCGCGTTTCTTGGGAGTGGATTCACAGGCGGTCACAATCGCGTTTCTTGGGAGTGGATTCACAGGCGGTCACAATCGCGTTTCTTGGGAGTGGATTCACAGGCGGTCACAATCGCGTTTCTTGGGAGTGGATTCACAAGCGGTCACAATCGCATTTCTTGGGAGTGGGTTCACAAGCAGTCACAATCGCGTTAATTGGGAGTGGATTCACAAGCGGTCACAATCGTGTTTCTTGGGAGTGGATTCACAAGCGGTCACAATCGCGTTCCTTGGGAGTGGGTTCACAAGCAGTCACAATCGCGTTTCTTGGGAGTGAATTCACAGGCGGTCACAATCGCGTTTCTTGGGAGTGGATTCACAGGTGGTCATAATCGCGTTTCTCGTGGCAGATGGCGTCCGCGTCTTTGCGGCGGACACACAGTTCTCCAGAGTTCCCCACGGATACAATCCTAACAGAGTTGGGTCTGGAGATCTGGGTGTATACTCAACACCTCCACGTCAGCCTACCTCCCTCACAACAAATGCTTCATCCCTGAGCGACAGTACATCACGATGGTATAGGCTGTCCACGGTAAAGTGTGCACTTTTGAGGCCCTAGTTACTTTTTTCCTTTCAGCCATATTTAATTCTTTAAAAACCTTTTAAAATAAATATTTCCATGTAAGTAATAAACACAGTGTGCATCTTCCACAGCACTTGGAAGTTAACGTCTAAGGCTAAAATAAAATATATTTACTGACTATTATTTCAAATGAGAGGGCTTTCAAAAGTGCTCACTTTACGGTGAGTAGCCTACAATACGGTGGTCGCCGTCTGGGTAGGGTTGGTGAACATCTGGCACAATGTTTTCCTGCAAAATGTTACGGTAACTTCCATCTGTCACCTTTCCGTCAAAGAAAAATGGCCTCGCAAGTGCTCCAGCTGACGTATCGACACAATCTCTCACGCCAGTAAGATAAATACTTGCTATATCACAATGCGGGTATTTCCATCGGCCCAGTAAACACAGTTGCGGCGGTTCGCAGTTCGATTCAGTTCGATGTCGTTGTCTCATCAGGCCGAAGTTACGCCAGCAAAATGTTTTGTCGTTACACGTGTTTACAACCCACTCACCAAATTCGACATTTATATCTGGGTTGTCATAATCAGTAGCATGAAATAACGTGGGAATGTACGACTTTCACTGAACTTGCTTTAAGATGCGATAAACACTTAATTTACTGACACCTGACTCACGCGCAGCGGGGGCTCCTAATTCTATGTTTGGTCGTATACAACAAACAAGTAATTTGTTGGCAGAATCAAACCCTTCTATTAGTGTAAATAGTGACTTATCACGTAAAAATCGGAGCACACAGTAGACTTCAATACTATATACACACCTCAGCTGTTGTTATACCTCCATTGGCTGCTGGTGCCGTGTCCGTCTTTGACCAAGCCACTCAGGACTGAGTAACTCCGACACTGAACCTCCGTGATTCGTGCGCAAACTGTTAACACGGGCCAGAACATTTTTTAGCCAATCAAAGAAGCTGGACGACCCTACATTGCTTTGGACTGTATCTTGTCTTTAAATATTTTCGCGAAATATCACTCCCCCTATTAATAGGTATTGCAGTGACAGTCAAAGGAACACTTTTATCAGCTTTGCTTAGGCTAGACATTTTTTTCAAATGTTTATCGTTGAAACAGGTAACTTCATTCATTCGTCACTGAAGTGAATCTGCGAATATGTCAGTAACGTAAAACACGTTGCTAGCAAGCAATCAGCAGGGCCACCTGTTTTTTTTAGGCTAGACTTCAATATCCTATGTTCACAATTGCAGTCTTCATTTGGCCACGAGTGAGCAAATCGAAATAAAGTTTCTCCGATACTGACCGTCCGTGATTCGCGGGCAGACAGATAAGACGCGTAAAAATTCAAATGATCCAATCACGAAAGCTGTTCTGAAATGAAGTACGGTGGAACACAACTTGTCGTGAAATATTTTCGCGAAAAACAGGTTTCCCTAGCAATCAGCAATAACATCAATCACTTCAAGGTTAATTTTGTTACGGTTATATCAGTGAAAATATTAAACGATAATCTAAGTAATAATGTTTGTATTGTATTAAAAGTGAATTAACTCTTGTTTCCTGAGCGTTCACAACAATCAGTCATAAAGAAGCGTTTCACTGTTTAATAAGGGGCTCTAGAAATACTATGACAAAACCATCCCTTATACCTGGTTATGTAGGCAGGCATTCCAAACAAAACCCACTGCCACCAGTAACGTATTGTGTAAATAATTTCTAATTCAGTTTCAGTTATTACTTGACTTACATCTAAGGTGACCTGTTTAATGTGAGAAGGTTCCATGCAGTCTATACTTTAATCTCAAATGTGCATAATTACAATTTCATTTTGGTCACTGACCACGTGCATTAGCGAGAAACATTTTGGTGTTTCATTGGACTAGCCAGAGTTAGGATTCTCCGGTACTGAACTTCTCTCTAAGTAAATTTTAATAACACTTATTTTACAGTTACAGAATATATTAATGTTTTAAATGTTAATTTAGGATTCTGGACTTGTGTAACTTAAAACACACCGTCCAGACACAAACGAATCTACGGTAGGAGCCTACATTGAACTTTGCTAGAGTCATTTCGTCAATAAAATGACAAGGTCACCTGTATAGGTTATACAGGTGCACGCGGCAAGACAAAAACATTTCAGCCAGTACAGAGACCTTAGCGTAGCGGCGAAGGCGCACTTGATTCGCCTGGCAGTGTCACCTTTATCGCCCACGTGCTCCTGAGCATCATGCACGAAAACATCTCGAAACTCTTAAAACCATTCAACTGCGAGAGTCGATCTGAGGTGAAGTTGTTTTAAAATACTAGTGCACGGTATTTTTTTATAAATAGAATGTGCCTGGCCTTTGAATATACAGTTTTACTGCGTGTTTTGCTATACTCCTGTAGCACTGAGATCCTGAAGAAATTTTTGAGATTGATACTCAGAAGCGCTCTGGAGCGATAAGGGCGACATTGCTACGCGCATCAAGTGCGACCTCGTCGCTACGCCAAAGACTCTGAATTGGCATCCACTGTTTTACGTCATGCTGCGTGTACCTATTAGATTTTAACCTATGAACTTATTACTATAATTAATGGAAAGTCTGTAATAAAGTTTAATAAATGCTCTAATCATAGATTCGCTCATTCCCGGGTAGAGTGTTGATAGATACAGCGGTCCAAAAAAATATTTTTTGACAATGTTGGATGACCTAATTAATGTTAACAACATAAAAATGTTTTGAACTGTGAAATAAATTGTTAAAAATAACTTTTTTAAGTAAATAAATATGAGAATATTTTTATTTGAAATTTGAGCCTATTTTTAATCTGGACGTTTTAAAGACCACAGTTTTGCTAAACTAAAAAAAGACGATCATCAAGTAAAGCCATTCTAACAATTACTCTGGTTGTATGTAATCAAACGTTAGTATGCNAACTAAAAAAAGACGATCATCAAGTAAAGCCATTCTAACAATTACTCTGGTTGTATGTAATCAAACGTTAGTATGCCTAATGCCTTTTGCAGAAACATTTCTAATAATGGTATCTATCACATAATTTTGAAAGTTAATATTTTAATAACATCAACAAAACAAAAACTTGTACATTAATTTTATTTCTTTAATGAACCAAAGTTCGATATCTGAACTCAACACTTATGTCCCAGTGTCCCGACAAATTGTTAAAGGGACACCAAATGTCCTGTTTTTCCAAACATGCAAAAAATGACTGTTTAATACGTTATATTTATTTTATTCAAGTATTCCACCTCTAAAATATGACAGACTATTATTTTTAAGAGTTTTTATTCGTACATATGTTTCTCGAGATAAGAGAACGTATACATATTCGGAAATTAAAAGATAAAATTTCATTCAAAAAATGATTTTGGCACAGTGCAGCTACACTTAAATAATAATATATGCTATTAATGAAGAAAAGTCAGTATTGAATAGTGTTATTTGATGATGGGATGAGGTTTCGTTATAGCAATAAGTTGCCTAATATTAAACTGGAACTGTAAGTGTTGGAAGCAATGCTTGCGCCTTTTGTTATTCAAGTGTCCTTTTTTGTCCTGTTTTTTAAGGAAAATTTGGTTAAATGTCCTATTTTGTACGTTTATATATCTGATCACTCTATGTTAATGATCTTAATGACATGTGCGCTTACAATTCGCTTCTCAGGGGTGCACAAGAACATGTGACCTGGCAGCATCATACATTACGGTATCTGCAATGAGCAGTTGGAAATGTCGCGGAACGATTATCGCTTCTTCGTCAATGATGGTTTACGAATCATGAATGAATGCAGGATAATGTAAATACTGTTTACAAAATGTTTTTTTTTTTATTAGCTCTGCTAGTAAAGGTGTTGAAAATTCGAATAGATCACCTGCATTCGATTTTTACATATATTATATCCCACATTTTGGTACCGACTACCCAAATATTATAATTGTTTTTAAACGCTGGCCATCTTAGTGATAATAATATTTTACGGCATTGACTAGTATAGAATGGTCCAAGCGAAAGAATATAATTTTATCGCTTTCAAACAAAGAACACTTTTTGCCCTTTGAAAAAAGAACCACATTACGAAACCAAAAGTAGTTGTTATTTGATAAGTGCTTGCGATTTGATTTTTTAAAGCTTGAAATCTTAATTTACCCATAATTTTCANAAGTGCTTGCGATTTGATTTTTTAAAGCTTGAAATCTTAATTTACCCATAATTTTCAGAGCATTAAAATTTTTACAACAATTTTCGTGTAGAAATGTAGCTCTAGCAAATATGGGCGAAGTGTTTTTTTTTTGTTTAGAAGCAATGTCGTTAAATGTGGCCGAGAGACATTTGAAATCATTTAACGTGTTAAACCCCATCTTTTCATTTCGCGGGTCCAGCACTAGGCAGCCACGTTAAGGGTTAAGACCGTATTTACGATTGTTTATCCTTTAAGATACTCCTTGCGGCTGTTCTGTCGTAATTTTTTTTGACACACGTTGCATTCAAACGATAGCAAAGGACTGCAAAGAGAGAAGGTAATTTCTTGTTCACATAGAACGGCTCAGAGCATCTCTCTCTCTCTCTCCCACACACGCACAGTGGGAAGGCAAGAGATCCAAAGCCAGCCTGATACGCAAGGCTATTAATCAACGACGGCAGACAGGCACTCCGGAATGAAACCGAGGGAAAGCGACAAGTACAGATGAGCCATCGGCAAAAACTCGCGAAGATTCTTCGCCAAGTCTTGTTAGATAGGTCACACGGCTAATGTCTGGAGACCCTGACAGTTCGCGTCGTACTGCGTCAACGAGACAGCTTTCTCTCTCTCTCTTACATGTTCTGGAACTTCGCTACAATTCACTTACCACCGCTGCTGTAGTAAGTGTTTTATTTCTTTTACTTGAACTAACAGAATTAAAACGCTGGAATTAAGTCATATACGCGTGAACATTCAGCGCGGAATTGTAACAGTGTACACCATTTTGGAGGCAAAATTTTTTTTTTGTTCTTTTTTGACGATGTTTAGAAGCATGTGAAGATTTATAAACCAGATATGTATTTATGTNCAAAATTTTTTTTTTGTTCTTTTTTGACGATGTTTAGAAGCATGTGAAGATTTATAAACCAGATATGTATTTATGTATATTTTGCTCAGAAAAGCAAGCGTTTCCTCACTTCTTACAGAAACTTTTTTTCCCAGTAGCTAGGGTGGCCGTAGTGGTGTAGTGGTCAGACTTCTCGCCTCCCACCTAGGCTATCCGGGTCCGATTACCGGCAGGGCCACCCCGGTATTTTTGCATTTGGGAATTGTGCCGTGCGATGCCGCTGGCCGGTGGGTCTCCAAGGGGATCTCTCCCCCCCCCTTGCATTCCGGTGCCGCTCCATTCTCACTTCACTCCACCCTCATAGGCTCTAAAGACCCCGATGTTTAGAGCATCCCAAATCTCCCCCCTCCTCTCTCGACTCCACGTATTGGCCACGTGCTCTTACGATACGACGTTTTCTTCCATGATTTTAAGGTTTTTTTTTCCTGTGTTTTTTTTACAAGGAATTGTTTGGAAACTGGGTTTCAAAGATATATCTGTAATACTTAAAAAAAAATTAGAGCGAATTTAACAAAGCGTTAGTGTCTCACGATTAAAAATCATGTTCAATTTTAACAAGCAGGTGTTTTAGACTTCGAGTTTATCAAAAATATTTAACTACTCAATTTTTTTAATGTTTTATAAAATAAAGTGTTGCGCATGTGCAACATTTCACCCAACTCGTTTCCAAAGAAACGTTTCCAATAAGTACATATACTTTTTACTGTGTAGGCTAGTCAAAATTAAGTTACTTCGATACAGCTAAGCTTCGTAACCACCAACACCATTCAACTGCGAAGGTGGATAAGAGAAGTGTTTTGGAGTACAACTGGTATTGGAATATTTTAGTTCAAAACAGTTGGCCCTAACGACATATAATTTAACTTTCAATTTTTTTCGTCCGTACATAGGTTGTACACATTCCAATAATTTATTATGTTTCTTTGACATTTATTTTTTACAACTTGACACACTCATATCAACAAATGCGTACCTGCTGCAATGCACAGAGACCAATATCAAAACAGAATATTTTCATATACAAATACGGCGACCTATTCAGAGTTGTGAAATAGGCAGACACCTGAAAAATTCTCGGATTAATTTCGAGACAAGTTGGAATTCACAAACTTGTACGTTCATATTAGTTTTGCAATTGGTCGACGCGTTGTTTGACATCTACTGAAGATGAATGAGCCAATAACAAATATGCAGTAAACTGTAGGCCCAACCACCGCCTTGTACTGCCGCAACAAGCAACGAACTTGATATCTGCATGAGTTTATATAAGACTGTGAAGTCTAGCCTATAGGTCATTGAACTCGCGAATTTCTCAGGTCTCTAGAAATAGGACCCGTATTTGTTTCGCGGTTGCAGCGAGCATGTGAAATAAAAGCAAAGACGCGAAATATGNGTCTCTAGAAATAGGACCCGTATTTGTTTCGCGGTTGCAGCGAGCATGTGAAATAAAAGCAAAGACGCGAAATATGTTAGTGAATTCTATCTACACTATATCCTTTTTCGGATATATAGCGTGTCGGCAATTCCGTATGCTGCAGTATTTTATTTTTCCTCTTTTCCGTTTTTCTCTAGCTTCCCCGGAATTTTGTTCTACTGTTCTATTATGAAAAAAAAAATACATTTATTTCAATTTTAAATATTGTTTCAAGTAACAGTTTTCTCTGTACTTGCTCAAATATTAACCTATTTGGGAACGTTACAACANGTCTCTAGAAATAGGACCCGTATTTGTTTCGCGGTTGCAGCGAGCATGTGAAATAAAAGCAAAGACGCGAAATATTTTAGTGAATTCTATCTACACTATATCCTTTTTCGGATATATAGCGTGTCGGCAATTCCGTATACTGCAGTATTTTATTTTTCCTCTTTTCCGTTTTTCTCTAGCTTCCCCGGAATTTTGTTCTACTGTTCTATTATGAAAAAAAAAATACATTTATTTAAATTTTAAATATTGTTTCAAGTAACAGTTTTCTCTGTACTTGCTCAAATATTAACCTATTTGGGAACGTTACAACANAATTTTAAATATTGTTTCAAGTAACAGTTTTCTCTGTACTTGCTCAAATATTAACCTATTTGGGAACGTTACAACACATAATTTCCTATTTATTATGTCAAAATAAATGGTTTTACAAACTCATATTTTTTTAATGAAAGTAACTGATTAAAATAAAATATTTTATTCTTACTGGCATACCATATTACTCGCAAATCTCAAACACACGCACACGTGATAAATATATCAAATTAACTATAGATAACGAAGAATATTTTCTTCAGATAGTAAGTAATAATTATAATTACAAAATTAACTTTCCGCTACGTCATTGCAAAAACAGTAAAAATCAACTGATGCTGTTAACCAAACAGAACATCGTAATTTATCGTAACTCGAGAGTCGTAATTTAACTACTAACAATATCGCTCGACCTGCATGACGAATTCTTTCGCTGGCGTGCTTCGCCGATGTCGAGAGTTGACGTACGTCCGCGTTCACTAACGTGCTGGCCGCTTCCTGTGTATCCTGCGGTTCCGGTGAGATAAACGTGCCCACGGGGGTCGCCTGGCGACAGGGGTGTCTGCAACCAGCAGAGCCGTCATGCAAGGCGGGCTTGTCGCCTGTCCCGGCGGCGTCTTGATTGATGATGGCGGTCACGGGTCGTGCCAGCTGGCAGCGATGGCCCGTCACCGAAATTAGCGTGGAGGGGGAGTAACCACTCCCCCACCGCACAACCACCGCTAGCGTCATCCCTAGCCGCGCCTTGATTGTTCACCCCGCTTGTAACTCGCAGCATTTTTATTGGCGACCAGCCCGCCCCTCCATGCTAATGCACGCTCCGTGAAGCCTCGTGCGAGGGGGCAATATGTCACGCGCCTCCACAATTAAGTGCGCGCCGCGCGGCCCCCTGGGGCCAAGGAGGGCGCGCGCCATCAATACACGTCAGCCGCCCGCCGTCGCCCGTCCTTGTCTAGCGCGTGGCGGCCGCTATATATACCTCTCTCTCTCCTTCCCGAGACAGCTCGTGGCGACTGTCTCTCGTACGCCTTGCCGACAGATGAATAATCGTCGACAGCTCTGCTGACTACTTTATAATAGCGATTTCATTTAAAGGCGGAAATGGGTGCTGATCGCGGAATTTGTCTTCTCGTTTTTTTTCGTGGCCAGGGCAACTCGTGGAAGCGGAAATAAGTGTTCTTTCAGTCATCAGCGAAGAACTTGGACATTTCTAGAAACATATTGGAAGGAGCCTGAACGTCAAACTGCTCTACTCTGCTCCAAGATGCCTAGTTGTTAAATGCCTGTCATTGTAAGAGTGCGCGTCTATTCTAGTTTTAAAAAAAACTATGCAATATTTTAATATAAATATTTTTTTCAGCACAGGAAAGTAGTAGATGTGTTGTTGATCAGTGATAAATGTGGCTATTGAACCATAAATGCTGTCATCGAAACGTGTCAAAGTCATCAAACAATCGCTGGAAGCAGCCGCTTGTTTACGATATTTGTTCTTCTGTAAAACAGTGTTTGAAACTAAACCGACCGTGCCGCATATAATCTGGAAAGATTTCTGCATTGAACCCCAGCAGCCGCCTCTTAAAGCCACGAGGAAACAGAACGCAAGCGAGGCCTGTTTATGCTAGTTTNGTCGACAGCTCTGCTGACTACTTTATAATAGCGATTTCATTTAAAGGCGGAAATGGGTGCTGATCGCGGAATTTGCCTTCTCGTTTTTTTTTCGTGCCCAGGGCAACTCGTGGAAGCGGAAATAAGTGTTCTTTCAGTCATCAGCGAAGAACTTGGACATTTCTAGAAACAGATTGGAAGGAGCCTGAACGTCAAACTGCTTTACTCTGCTCCAAGATGCTTAGTTTTTATATGCCTCTCATTGTAAGTGTTCGCGTCTATTCTTGTTTAAAAAAAAACTATGCAATATTTTAATATAAATATTTGTTTCAGCCCAGGAAAGAAAGTAGATGTGTTGTTGATCATTGATAAATGTGGCTATTGAACCATAAATGCTGTCATCGAAACGTGTCAAAGTGATCAAACAATCGCTGGAAGCAGCCGTTTGTTTACGATATTTGTTCTTCTGTAAAACAGTGGTTTAAACTAAAGCGACCGTGCCGCATATACTCTGGAAATATTGCTGCATTGAACCCCAGCAGCCGCCTCTTAAAGCCACGAGGAAACAGAACGCAAGCGAGGCCTGTTTATGCTAGTTTCCATCGCCGTCGTAAAGCTTCCTTATAGTCGGGTGTAACCATTACAACTTTCAATATCGTTTACTGGAAATTCCCCTTAAATAGTAAGTGGAGCGTGAAGAGATTTTGGCGGCTGTTAACGGCGAGGTCTTGAGAGCCTATGAAGGTGATTGAGGTGAGTGTGGAGCAGCGCCGGAACCAAAGGGTGGGGGAATTGGGTGATCCCCGAGGAAACCCGCCGACCGGCGGCATCGTCCGACATGATTCCCACATGCGAAAATCGGGGAGTGACCCGGCCGGGGATTGAACCCTGTTCGCCTTATGG
>NQII01001215.1:562362-578468 GCA_002778355.1 Clitarchus hookeri
TTATGGGGGGGGGGGCGAGCAGGCTAATCGCTTAGACAACGTGCTCCCTCCCCCTTAAAGAGTCTCAAGCTACCAGCAGAAGTTCAGAAATATCTGGAGATCGATGTATACAGGATGATTCACGAGGAGTTACCACCGCTCAAGGGGGTTATTCCTTTCATAATTTGGAGCAAAATACGGCATATAAATGTGGACGCTATTCCAAATATTTAAGGAGTAATTCGGAACATTTGAAAAATGACGAATAAAATAATAATATTTTCAGAAGTAGTTACAATGATGCATTATCAGACGGTATTGTTTACAATTGAGCATCATAATTGCGTTTATCAAGCTTACAAACGATGTTCGAAAACGTTTTTCCTCTATTTCCATACACTTGGCAGCACGATTATGAACAGCGCGTGTTGCTCTACGTAGCTGCACGCGGCTGTCTTTGATCTCTGTAGCGACATGCATGCTACGCGCAAGCAGTTCCTCACGTGTTTGCAAAGTCCTTTGGTCAACAATATCCTACATCCATACCCATAGCAATATTCTTTACAATTTGTAGTGTTGCTGTGTAAATATTGGGAACAGTACGACTCATTTTTATGACGCACGTTGTTCGAAATTATGTAAGGTATAAGCCCTGTGAGTGGCGGTAACTCCTCGTGAATCAACCTGTATAACCAGAATCGAACAGTTAAATCGCGTATTGTAACTGTGTTAGTGAATTGTTATAATTTAGGTGGGAATTTAACTTCAGGAGGTAGTTAGAATAACTGAGTGAATAAAAATTATAAAAAAATATTTCCCTGTCACTTGTTATTATTTAAGTTGCTCATATTTGAAAGAAATTACCACTCAACAGGCCTTTACACTGAGGTTCCTGCAGAGCCGAATTTGGATGACTCACATTTTGACACACTTGAACGTTTGTACTATTGTACAGGCCTGGGAGTTTTAAATATGTTTTAACCCTTTGCGGAGTATGCACGTATATACACTGGGGTATACGTTTATATGGAAATTTCTTTGTCCTTGCAGATAAAACTTGCACTGTTATATTTTTGCTGTTTCACTGTAATTTGTTGGAATCCCAGAAAAAATATGTTAACTAGTTAGCATTTCAGTACGTAGAAATAAATAAACCCTATTTAGTAATTTCTCAAATGAACACCGTGGATTGTAAAACCTGCTACATCTGTCACTATACATTAATTGGTACACAGTAAACTCGCGACTCCATTGGTCGAGGGCGAGCCAGTAATAAACGTAGCAGAGTAGAGTAGGCCTGTCCGATGTAGCCAGGGCCAATAGGAAGATGGTAAGTGGAAATACAGAGACCAGAACAACTGATATTGCTGTAGTGGAGATTATAGGCAGCTCACTTCAACCTTGTTTTCGGTGGCAGTAAACATTTGCAGTTCTTGAAGGGTTGATGGGTTGACAAACATACAGTAACAAATATTCCACCAACTGATCTTACTTATCCGGGTTTGAAGTGTAGAAGAATGTTAATAAATATGTAATGATATTTTTGTAATTCTTGTTGCAAAACCTTTCTTAAAAATACTAAATGTGTGTAGCCATCACTTAGACGATATTTTACTCAATTATTTTGCATATTATGAAAGTCCACATACGTATACTACATGGCATTATATTTCTGTATTGTGTCATCACTGTAAAACTTTTGTAAATTTTACTGATAACCTTTTGTAAATTTACGAAACGTTGTGAAACGTCTTCTTTGTAACGGCACAAGAATACACAGAGGCAGTGATATTTCGGAAAAATATTTCGATACAAGATACAGTCCAAAGCACTGTAGGGTCGTCCAGCTTCTTTGATTGGCTAAAAAAATGTTCTGGCCCTTGTTAACCGTTTGCGCACGAATCACGAAGGTTCAGTGTCGGAGTTACTTAGTCCTGAGTGGCTTGGTCAAAGACGGACACGGTACCAGCAGCCAATGGAGGTATAACAACAGCTGAGGTGTGTTTATAGCATTGAAGTCTACTGTGTGCTCCGATTTTTATGTGAAAAGAAATTGGGCCTACGCTTAAACCTTTGTGTAACGACCAGGATTCACTGTAACTCACGAATTTAAAGTTTCAAACTACTGCAGTCTGTGGTATTTGTTTCACTTAACAAACAAATGTGTTAACGAGTGGTGTGATATTGGATAATAACTGTTGAGTTGGGGGAAAATGTTTCCTTTTGACGTTCTTTCAATTGCAAAATAATTCATTGAGTTTTCCTTTACTTTCAAATCTCACACAATCACATTGTTGTGGGTGTTGTACAATCCCAGTTATTTTTATAACCTACTGAACAGTCTTTAGTGACAATTTGTTGGTTTTCAGTGGCAGTTATTATCTCGACTCGTATTTCATAAAAAAAAANACTGAACAGTCTTTAGTGACAATTTGTTGGTTTTCAGTGGCAGTTATTATCTCGACTCGTATTTCATAAAAAAAAATATTATTCAGTTATAAAACTCGTTCATTGCAACTGTTCAGTTTACCAGCAGACATACAATCCTTCTGAAATGCAATAACTACCTAAATTGTTATCTTCAATACTTTCCAAGATGTAAAATTTTTACATTCCTGCTCTAGTTAGTGAACGCCAATAGTAGGTTAATGTGTGCCAAGAGAAGCGGTCATGTAATAAAGGACGTGTATTATAACCCGAAGGGTTGGAGTCACCCTTCCTTCTTTACGTAAATACAATTAGAATCTTTTTTCATCCTATATTATTTTTTCCATTGCAGTTGTAGTCGAGAACGTTTTAAATGTAATTTTGTTTTTACTTATCAGTAATGCAAGTTTAAATATAAACCCCAATTTGTAATTTTACACAATCATTTGCTGCAATTTTTACAAAAGAATTTGTAGCGCTACAAAAAAAATTATTATTGAAGAAAGTTTTCCAAACGTTTCTTTGTAAAAGTACAATTTTAATTTTAGTGTCTGATCGACGAGAGAAAACCTTACATAAATGTGTTAACAGGTTGTGGACGGCCCTGCACGGCATCTCTGAGGACGGCACTCTCAACCGACAGTCGGAGATACCGAGGCTGCTTCTCTATCCCTGTTCCTTCACATATTTGTCTACCCCCCTTCCCCCCGCACTCCCTTCCCACCCACCACCTGGCACACTTCATTTCTCTGCCGGCGATCCATAAATCAATATAGCGACAGCTCTCGTATCTTGAGTACACTCCATTATAAAATCAATAGCACGCTGCCTTGCCCCGGCACACGAGAATTGCCGTCTTAGACTGCGCACTGCGGTACGTGTGCCGTAAACACGGTACGCTGAATTGTCGGCACTCGACAGCATCCGTAAAGGGGATATGGGGTAGAGTGCGAATTATACCTGCGCAGGGACTATCTCACGGTTGCAACAATATACGACCCCTACCCCTCCCCTCAAAATCAGAACTGTTCAAATTACGCGACTTCGGCTGAGATTTGCATAAAATTTATATTAAATAATTACCTTAATCCTTTAAGCAGACTTTATACGACGCAAAAAAAAAAAAAATCAAAACCCGTGCAATATGGCTTTCTCATACTAAATATCATGCTATAATATTCATGCAAGGCAGATCTCATATGGAATCAGATGAGAGATCGTGCCCTATTTTCAGGAGAATTTTGTACGAAGAGAGTGATTCTATTGGTTGTTCTCTGCTAGCCACGTGACCACACACACATATATATATATATATATATATATATATATATATAGCACAGTGGTAGGAGAAAAATATATAATATAGGTGTGCGTAGAGGAATAATGCAAATAAATATTCATTGTGAAAAGCACTTGAATTTTTTTTCTTTCGAAAATGGAGTGGAGTTAAGATGGTGTTTTGATATTGTTAAACGAGTATAAAACATATTCTGTTGTACTTCTCAGCAACTGTTATTAAACTGCGTGAGTTCGTAATATTTAGTTACTGAAATGATTTCTATTCCGAAGCGATGAACTTTACTCACGAAAGGAGGTATTTTGTTGCAAGTTTGATTTGTTAACCAGTTTCCAATGAGATTTTCCTGCTATTTTCGCATGAGACTTCTCATGATGCGCCTCGTACGAAATCAAATTTTCTTCGTGTAAAAGCAGCTTTGTACTCATATGGCGATATGGGTCCATATCNGATGCGCCTCGTACGAAATCAAATTTTCTTCGTGTAAAAGCAGCTTTGTACTCATATGGCGATATGGGTCCATATTCAAAGGCCATGAAAAAGTCTGTCCTGTGAGCACCCTGAAAATAAGTTATATATTCCAAAACACCCAAAGAGCAATGCAACGCCATTTNAAAAAGTCTGTCCTGTGAGCACCCTGAAAATAAGTTATATATTCCAAAACACCCAAAGAGCAATGCAACGCCATTTGTCTACAAACTGTGCTAAAGATCCAGTTCAACAACGAATTGGAGCAATAAATGTAGAATGTGCCTGGTTCAACATACGAGTGGAAATGTTAAAATGTTAGTAAGCAACTTCGGACTAAGTTTTAATGCAACTCACAACGTCAGGCAACAACAATTGGTTTTTTNGTTAAAATGTTAGTAAGCAACTTCGGACTAAGTTTT
This sequence comes from Clitarchus hookeri, assembly GCA_002778355.1. Classification (NCBI taxonomy): domain Eukaryota; kingdom Metazoa; phylum Arthropoda; class Insecta; order Phasmatodea; family Phasmatidae; genus Clitarchus; species Clitarchus hookeri. The sequence continues at coordinate 566,956 of NQII01001215.1, forward strand.
AATGCAACTCACAACGTCAGGCAACAACAATTGGTTTTTATCAAAACTAGATGTGTTGTTGAGCCAAACGTATACGAATCGCATGTTACTTTTCCAACGCGTGATTTTCANTTTTTATCAAAACTAGATGTGTTGTTGAGCCAAACGTATACGAATCGCATGTTACTTTTCCAACGCGTGATTTTCAGCTTTTATTGTGACAATTCGTGCGTCAATGTTGAGGACTTGTACACGAGGCGAAGGTGAGTCTATCTCATCTTCAGTTAACGCAGATACCTACACATATATCACTACCTTGTTCGACTCATCCATTTTAGGACCTTAATTTTAGGACCTTNAGTTAACGCAGATACCTACACATATATCACTACCTTGTTCGACTCATCCATTTTAGGACCTTAATTTTAGGACCTTAATTTTAGGACCTGAATTATCACTCCTACAGTGACTGGATATCTCACACAGAACCAGGAAAGANATTTTAGGACCTTAATTTTAGGACCTGAATTATCACTCCTACAGTGACTGGATATCTCACACAGAACCAGGAAAGAATTGTCACTACTTGTCTTATATTACCTTATTTTATTATTGTTATCTCTTTTAACTACGCCACATGTTATATAACAACTTATTAATTTGAGTTATGTCTTATTGAAAGTGTATTGTTAACATTGTTGGCCAGTAAAGTTTTTTTCTCTATTTCAGGACCTTAACCTGTTAGAGCACTAAATATTTCGGAATTTGGGAAGCAAATTTGCTGGTTACAGAAGTACGCCAATTCCCCAAATACTTTCGCAAAAGCGTCTTACTTGGCGTTTGTTTTCACGTGAGTTGTGCACACTCGAACCGAAAACAAACAAGTTAAACTCACGTGGTAGGGTGTCTGGTCTCTCGTCGACAGCGAAGTTATTTGAGACGGAGCAAGTTTCTCAGAGAAAGAGGATAGGGGAAGGAGTGGGCCATGACAGAAAGGAAACATTCCAGCATTCACCTAGAGTGAGTTTGGGAAACCATGGAAAAGAGAAAGCGTGATTTCTGGACCCTGTTTTCGAACCCAGGTCTTCTCGAGTGCGACTCCNTTGGGAAACCATGGAAAAGAGAAAGCGTGATTTCTGGACCCTGTTTTCGAACCCAGGTCTTCTCGAGTGCGACTCCAAAGGTTTACAACCTTCCCACATTGCTTGGTTTAAAGTCAAACATAAAAATCATAGATAAGAAATTTTTTTATTACTCGTACTTAGGGATATGAAAATTTCGAGAGTTCAATAACCTGTCGGCTATATTCTGCAGTCCTGTGTACACTTGAGCCTCTCATTGGCTGCTGCTCCAGAGAGTAGCCAGTGTTACTGCACACCTGGCAGTACGGCACTCGCTACTTGTTTCCTTGCAAGTCTGCTCTTGGCTCGATTGCAAAGGGCTGGACTCGTGCTGGCAGTGGCTGACTCCGCATGCTGGGGGAGGTCTGGAGAGATCCCCCCCTCTCAAAGAAAGACCGGACGGTGAGTGGCAACCCGCTCCGGTTGTGTCCTGGAGAGGCACTAGGGGTATGGATATAACCCTGGCCAGACCACACGCTTGGTATCTGAGCACTAGGGTCTCAGAACCTTGTGGTAGGGTGTTCTCTTTGCTGNTCGAAGCGTGGAATATCTGAAAGGCTGAGAGCGCTGCGAAAAAATACAAAATCAGGACTGAGAAGTTTGCCCCTGTATTCAGTAACTATGGAGTTTAAACCTAAAAAAAAAATAGTCCTTCCAATTTCCGAAAATTCCATTTCTGTAGTTAGGGAGAGAAAAAAAAGGTTATCTTTTCCCGCGCAATTTATTGTAGTGTGTTTGCAAGCAGCCTTTGCAAATATCAGTTTTAGTAATTTTAGAGAATGCCTGAAGTGAAGGAATTACAGAGCATATTATATATTTGTTTCACGCATTGTAATGTTTATTATAGCACTTGCATAGTATTTATTTATTTTGTAAATAAAGTTTCTCAGGTGGAAACAATTGGAATTTAAGTGTAAGAGTGCCCTAGATATATTTTTTTTTTAAACTTGGCCTTGAACAATTACACAATTTTTTTGAGTGTGCTCAGACCATTGTCGTGCCTTAGATTTACGCAATCACAATTAAGCGTCACACAAGGATAAGTGAGTCAGTTTTAAACAATTTAATTGTAGACTTTCAAAAANTTACGCAATCACAATTAAGCGTCACACAAGGATAAGTGAGTCAGTTTTAAACAATTTAATTGTAGACTTTCAAAAAGTATATTTTTATGCAAAGTCATGTCACTTTTAGTTTAAAATGTTAATTTAACATTTTTTTTACAGTCCACTNAAAAAGTATATTTTTATGCAAAGTCATGTCACTTTTAGTTTAAAATGTTAATTTAACATTTTTTTTACAGTCCACTTTCATGTGTCATACCAACAATAACTTGAAGAACACAAATTAATAATATTAATTAATCATATATTATCAATCAATGTTCTTTTAGTATTATAGCTTTCACTAAACTACATATTTTAGTATTCAGTAGTTATTAACACTTGTGGTTAGACTACTCGCCTCCAGACTGGGCGAACCGGTGTCGATTCCTGACCAGGTTGTTCCCGGATTTTCACACGTGGGAATCACGCCGGGCGGTGCCACTGGTTGGCGGGTTTTCTCGGGATCTCCCGTTTCCCCCACCCTTGAATTCCGGAGCTGCTCCGTACTCAACTCGCTTCAACCTCATCGGCTGTCAAGACCTCGATGTTAAGAGCCGCCGAAATCTCATATTCTCCATTAACACTAGTAGTGCTTCAAGCAAAATACTCCAAACACGAACTTCGCAACGGTTGTAAACTGGTGAACATGCCTAACTTCCGGCAGTGCTGTTGCCGCCTTCCTCTGCCATGCTTCCAGACAGAAGTTGCCGGCACTGGCGGAAGAAGATATCTGACGGAACAACGCACAATCAACGCAAGAGAAAGAAAGCACTTTCATAATTATATAGGCTGCTGCTCACTGTAAACTGAGCATTTTTGAAAACCCTTCTTAAGACGTAGTTGTATGCACATTGTGTATTCTTCAGCCGTATAAACAATTAACGTTTACGNTTTTGAAAACCCTTCTTAAGACGTAGTTGTATGCACATTGTGTATTCTTCAGCCGTATAAACAATTAACGTTTACATTGGTCTGCTTACGTAATTAATCCGTCGGTCAAGTGACACTGTGAAATTATTTGAAAAGTAAATATTCATACAATTTTTCTAATTCTCATCCCATTAATACCTACGCATCACAGGGCAGAAAGCAAAATAAATAATTTTAGTATTCGTTAATGTTTTATAAAAATTTTAATTCAACGTTTTGACATGTAACTACTTTCCCTCCGTCATTACCACACTAAAAAATTTAATGTTCTTGCAACAAAAAAATAACCATTGAGGCATTTCTTTAAACGTTTATGTTATAGTAAAATTAATAATGCTGTGGCGAGGTTAAAATAACAACCATTATATTACAAAACGCAACTATACTGTTGAAGTGTTAATCAAGCCTTTAAGTAATGTTGCCGCAACCAAATGTTGNTTTTGAAAACCCTTCTTAAGACGTAGTTGTATGCACATTGTGTATTCTTCAGCCGTATAAACAATTAACGTTTACGTAATTAATCCGTCGGTCAAGTGACACTGTGAAATTATTTGAAAAGTAAATTTTCATACAATTTTTCTAATTCTCATTCCATTAATACCTACGCATCACAGGACAGAAAGCAAAATAAATAATTTCAGTAATCATTAATGTTTTATAAAAATTTTAATTCAACGTTTTGACATGTAACTACTTTCCCTCCGTCATTACCACACTAAAAAATTTAATGTTCTTGCAACAAAAAAATAACCATTGAGGCATTTCTTTAAACGTTTATGTTATAGTAAAATTAATAATGCTGTGGCGAGGTTAAAATAACAACAATTTGCAAAGTATTATATTACAAAACGCAACTATACTGTTGAAGTGTTAATCAAGCCTTTAAGTAATGTTGCCGCAACCAAATGTTGTATTACGCAAAAAAAAAAAACAGGGAAAACAAATTACTTTGTGATAATACGGCATTAGTGTAATGTCCAACCGACACAAGCCTACAATGATGTGGCGTTGTAAAATGGTGGATAATAGTGAACAGAGATAACCTCAAAGCAGAGTACACTGAAGAGGCAAAAAATAAAAAAACTGGTATAGGCGCGCGTATGCAAATAGCAGAGGTATTGAACCAATCAGAGTAACGCGATGCGGTCGGCGGCTAGATCGGTTACTGCTGCTACAACGGATAGTTATCAAGATTTAAGGGAGTTTGAACGTGGTGTTATAGTCGGTGCACGAGAGATGGGACATAGCATCTCCGAGGTAGGGTTAACATTTGGATGTTCGCGTACGACCATTTCACGAGTGTGCCGTGAATATCGGGAATCCAGTAAAACATCACATCTTCGACATCGCTGCGGCCGGAAAAAGATCGTGACAGAACGGGGACAAACGACGACTGACGAGAATCATTAAACGTGACAGACGTGCAACCCTTTCTCAAAATGGGGCAGATTGGATTTGTGGACTGCCCTGGAGGATTCATGATGTGAATTGCCTCCTGCATACCTTCAGACATTAGTCGAGTCCATTCCACGTCGTCTTGCGGCACTTCTGCGTGTATAAAGATAAAATGTAACTTAGACCAGCTCTCAAGCCTTGCAAAGCAGTTCACGGGTGTCAAATATGCATATATATTTCCACAGCAAGCAACGAAAGAGAACAGAAGTTTGCCGTTACGTTGTCTGCAATACCCAACACATGTATAACGATCACACACGTTAAGATACAGCAGTTGGTAAGACATCAAGCAGCAAAGGCTTGGGTTCTGTACCATTCCCAGCGATTAATTTTTATTTCGTTGGTGATATTTCCTTTTGCAAAGAAAATTATAGTTTTTAATTTATTTTTTTATCAAATTGCTCTTTAATGAAAAAAAAAGTACAACATAATTTTTAACACAAATGTTAACATTAATTCAAAGCAAAATTGGTATTACTGCAACGTANGCGGCACTTCTGCGTGTATAAAGATAAAATGTAACTTAGACCAGCTCTCAAGCCTTGCAAAGCAGTTCACGGGTGCCAAATATGCATATATATTTCCACAGCAAGCAACGAAAGAGAACAGAAGTTTCTCGTTGCGTTGTCTGCAATACCCAACACATGTATAACGATCACACACGTTACGATACAGCAGTTGGTAAGACATCAAGCAGCAAAGGCTTGGGTTCTGTACCATTCCCAGCGATTAATTTTTATTTCGTTGGTGATATTTCCTTTTGCAAAGAAAATTACAGTTTTTAATTTATTTTTTTATCAAATTGCTCTTTAATGAAAAAAAAAAGTACAACATAATTTTTAACACAAATGTTAACATTAATTCAAAGCAAAATTGGTATTACTGCAACGTAAATACCACCTTTAATGTTGAAAGAACAGTAAAGAGATAAAATGTTACATTAACAGCTTAACTTCATATTACATAAACAGCAACGTTAGTTACTGACGGCTCGCAGATAACACAAAAATCACTGCCGTAGTGACATCAGTGCTGTTGTCACAACATGAGACTTTTTCCCGTGTAACTTTACCGGGCGCACGCGAGTGTGCGCACCCATCGAAACGCACGCAGACAGGCGGCAGTGACGTTTTACAATGGTTAGTTTAGAAAGTGCTCGGATAAGCCTGAACAACCTACAGCAGCTAATGAACACGCTTCATGCTGAGAGCCACATACAACTCTCCCGGAGTTCAACAGACAGGATGCATGTCCCGGGCATACCTCGCATTCTTCCACGCCTCGACTTTATTGCTTCCCGCACCCCAGTAAACAACAAGCGCGCGCGAGAAGCACCGTCTCCATGGGACGGGATCATGAATCCTTCACAAAGAGTTAGGAGCATTACAAAGCCAGTTCTTTATGCGTTAGTGCCACGTGTGCGAAAATTCCGAATTCCCTTTATTATTCGATGACGACTTAAACTTTCAAAACGCATGAATTTGTATTGCCACCCCTGACCATGCTGAATTTCATCTGACTCATCCGGCACGCACACGAACCAAGGAATTAGACGTAGCAACAGAGAAAGAGAGAGAGAAAGAGAGAGAGAGAGAGAGCGAATGGTGTAAACTCCATACACTCTATTCGCGGCGTCTTCGGACTTTCGGAATCAAACCTTTGAAAAACCACCCGATGTAGGACGTATTTACTGGTTTCCTAAGTATGGAGTGTATTACAATTGTTTTATTCTCGTGTCAACATAAAAGTAACTTATTTATGGTTAAATTAAACTTTCGTTTAAATTTTATCCATACATTATAATTTTTTATTTATAATTAGTATGAATGAAAATAGAGCGAAAATGGGTGTTTTGGTAATGTCGTGTGAGAACAAGTTCTCATGCATAATATTAATAAACCGAGTGCGCATAAATGCCGTACGCTGCGGCTTTTGTGTAATTATCTAGGCTTGGTTAATTAAGAACTTTATCAGAGCTTTAGAAAAGTTTGAAATAACCATAAGTGGACTATACAACCCTGGGAATTAGGTAAAATATCGTATCACTGCGGCAGCGACCAACGAACAATTATATGGAATCGAGTAACATAATACTGCGTTGTCTAAGCTGTTTCCATATTTAAACGCTAAAACTCGAAATTATTATCTGGAGGCTTCGAAGCCGCTTAAACGACCTGTATTTCACTGTTGCTATAGACTTGACAGCGCTGTACATATACCAACATTTATAAGATCCAGTTTCTTTATGAAGTCAGTACGTAATTCCGAAACTGCAGTCTTTTCTAAATTTTCCATTGGCCATAAGTATTCTAACGGCGTGTGAAATGTACTAGGGGCTGACCACACTGGTCAAAGAAACAGTATAACATTTTGAAGTATAGTCACTTCAACTTAATCCAAAAAAATAATGGATACCTGACAAAAAACAGCTGCGAAATTTCCTGATAATCGTTTTGATGTGAACTTACTCGGTAGCTGGTTGGGGAGAACTACTCGACGCTCCATAAACAAATTCTGACCTCTGATTGGTTAAGCCATGGAGAGGACAATTCCAGCGTGCGGCATGTTAAGATGCAGTCGCTGATTGGAGAATGAGGCAGCGATGCGGACCGAAGCTGAACTCAGGTGCATGCAGCATAACTTAATTTCGTATAGTTTGTATAAAAATGGATGTAGTCGAATGTCAATATGTAAACAAACTGAGTTTCGAATGTAGTTAGACGTTTATACAGGATGATTCTAAAATCACGGGACAAACATTAAGGGGTGGTAGATTTCACTATAACAAACAATTATTGTATAGGAATATATGGGCGGGAGTGACGCGTTGAGGCACAAACACAAAAATAACACATGAAATGCAACACATTGTTTATTTGCAACGTCGCCGCTAAATGCCTTTTTACAGCAATGTTTATAATAATTGCTCAAAATTGCTACCACCGACAGTAATGCAAGCTTGGTAGCGTCGGTGGAGTGATGCTGATGCTGATGCAGCAGGTCACTGGCGCACCGTTTGAGTGCCCTCAACTATCGCCACAATTGTCAGCCAATCACGCCGTATGTAGAGGTCGCCAAGCATGCGTCACTGTTGGTGGATGCATTTCCAGCAACTGTTTTAACATTTTCTGTACGGAATCACTCGTTAAGTATGCTGCATCATATGTTTCCGTTAATGTGTTATGTTTTTGTGTTTGTGCCTCAACGCGTCACTTCCGCCCATATATTCCTATACAATAATTGTTTGTTTTAGTGAGCTCTACCACCCCTCCTACATTAGATTTAGTAAATTTTCTTTTGACGTGAATACGTCTTTAAATTTCCAACCATATTGGGCAATCCAGAAAATCTAATGATAATAAAATCGGGAGGGAGATACAGTTTGGCATTGCAGCTCGGAATCTATCGTATATATCTGAAATTCAATCACACCACTCGATTGCCAAAGGATCAAGGAATTTTTTACGCTGAGTGAGGACTGCGAAGCATTGTGCGCGAGGGGAAGGGGGGGGAGGGCACCACCATTTTGAGTTCGTTTCGCCGCGTCTCATAATTTCCGCGTAGTATAACTTTTGCCGCTGAGTAGCTACGACGCTCGTTTAAGTTTTAATCAACAGTTCTCGTCGAGGTCAATCGATTGAGTGTATAAAACATTTGTGTGGCGTGGTTATGGTGAAATTGTATAAGTTTAAAGCAAACAAAATTCAAAACTTAACACAATGTCGGCCTATACTCGTCAAAAAGCCAAGTCGAAATAAAAAAAATCTAAAACGGTTGGAAAGAGCATCTCAAGAGCAATCCAGTGATACCAATTGAACCCCACATGATCGAGTGAAGCAATGCCGGGAACGTAAAAACGTAGACGTATTCACGCAAAACAAACGGCCGTGTTCCCGATACAGCCACACCCCATGTTTTTCCCTATTATAAAAGACACTGATAACACTTCAGCGTTTCAAATTAAAATGTTATCATCACTGTGTTAGTTTCGCAGGAACAAGATTCACAGGTATACCAACACAATATATTCACGATGTTTTGTACAAGAATTAAATTTTTTTTTTAATTATCTGATAAACAATTCGCAAGTTTAAGGTATTTGGGTTAAACACAGTAATAATAATTATATTACAGACAATACTTTACAAATTCTTTACAATTGTAGCTTGGCTTAATTGTGTTGTTATTATCCCAATTTCCGAACGCATGTAACCAACTTTATGGTCTTCAGGTTGGCTGCAGTAGTACGAACACTCTGCCATGTTGGCAGCATTTCACGCCCGTCTGCTGGCGGGTTNTTCTAACGGCGTGTGAAATGTACTAGGGGCTGACCACACTGGTCAAAGAAACAGTATAACATTTTGAAGTATAGTTACTTTAACTTAATCCAAAAAATAATGGATACCTGGCAAAAGACAGCTGTGAAATTTCCTGATAATCGTTTTGATGTGAACTTACTCGGTAGCTGGTTGGGGAGAACTACTCGACGCTCTATAAACAAATTCTGACCTCTGATTGGTTAAGCGATGGAAGGACCATTCCAGCGTGTGGCATGTTAGGATGCAGTCGCTGATTGGAGAATGAGGCAGTGATGCAGACAGAAGCTGAATTCAGGTAATACGTGCAGCCCAACTCTATGTCTTATAGCTTGTATAATAATGGGCGTAGTCGAATGTCAATATGTAAACAAACTGAGTTTCGAATGTAGTTAGAAGTTTATACAGGATGATTCTAAAATCACGGGACAAACATTAAGGGGTGGTAGAGCTCACTATAACAAACAATTATTGTATAGGAATATATGGGAATCACGCCATATGTAGAGGTCGCCAAGCATGCGTGACTGTTGGTGGATGCATTTCCAGCAACTGTTTTAACATTTTCTGTACGGAATCACTCGTTAAGTATGCTGCTAATGAACATAATATGTTTCCGTTAATGTGTTATGTTTTTGTGTTTGTGCCTCAACGTGTCACTTCCGCCCATATATTCCTATACAGTAATTGTTTGTTTTAGTGAGCTCTACCACCCCTCCTACATTAGATTTAGTTTTTTTTTTGACGCGAATACGTCTTTAAAATTCCAACCATAGTGGGCAATCCAGAAAATCTAATGATAACAAAATCGGGAGGGAGATACAGTTTGGCATTGCAGCTCCGAATCTATCGTATACATCTGAAATTCAATTACACCAGTCGATTGCCAAAGGATCATGGAATTTGTTACGTTGAGTGAGGACTGCGAAGCTTGGCGGAGGGGGGTGGGGGCACCGCCAATTTGAGTTCGTTTCGCCGCGTCTCATAATTTCCGCGTAGTATAACTTTTGCCGCGGAGTAGCTACGACGCTCGTTTAGGTTTTAATAAACAGCTCTCGTCGAGATCAATCGATTGAGTATATAAAACATTTGTGTGGCGTGGTAATGGTGGAATTGTATATGTTTAAAGCAAACAAAATTGAAAACTTAACACAATGTTGGCCTATACTCGTCAAAAAGCCAAGTCGAAATAAAAAAAATCGTATACGGTTGGAAAGAGCATCTCAAGAGCAATCCAGTGATACCAATTGAACCCCACATGATCAAGTGAAGCAATGCCGGGAACGTAAAAACGTAGACGTATTCACGCAAAACAAACGGCCGTGTCCCCGATACATCCACACCCCATGTTTTTCCCTATTATAAAATACACTGATAACACTTCAGCGTTTCAAATTAAAATGTTATCATCACTGTGTTAGTTTCTCAGGAACAAGATTCACAAGTATACCAACACAATATATTCGCGATGTTTTGTACAAGAATTAAATTTCTTTTTTGAATTATCTGATAAACAATTCGCAAGCTTAAGGTATTTGCGTTAAATACAGTAATAATAATTATATTACAGACAATACTTCACAAATTCTTTACAATTGTAGTTTGGCTTAATTGTGTTGTTATTATCCCAATTTCCGAACGCATGTAGCCAACTTTCTGGTCTTCAGGTTGGCTGCAGTAGTACGAACACTCTGCCATGTTGGCAGCATTTCACGCCCGTCTGCTGGCGGGTTAAGTTTATTCAACTCAGGCTGGGAAGCTAATGCTAATAGTTTGGCAAATATAAATTACCGCTGCCAGGTAGCGCTGTTGTTGCATGCGTACTGGATTTTCTACGTTTTTTTTACGTGAACGAGGATTATGACAATTTTCATAAAATAAAAAAGTGCGTAAAATCTCTCGATTTGTATTTTTGAACATGTGTAAAGAATATAATATGATCCACTCATTGGAATTATAATTTATCGAAATTTGTCCACATTTGGTTTAANAGTTTGGCAAATATAAATTACCGCTGCCAGGTAGCGCTGTTGTTGCATGCGTACTGGATTTTCTACGTTTTTTTTTACGTGAACGAGGATTATGACAATTTTCATAAAATAAAAAAGTGCGTAAAATCTCTCGATTTGTATTTTTAGAACATGTGTAAAGAATATAATATGATCCACTCATTGGAATTATAATTTATCGAAATTTGTCCACATTTGGTTTAAAATTATTTCGTTAAGCGGGATTAAAGAAAAGTGCTGGATTAAATAATTAATTAATTTAAATGTGATAACACAATTGAACAATTCCTCTTAATAGTTGCTGTCAACCAAGTTCGTAAATTTTTTTTTTTTAAGAAAAAAAAAAGCATGTTTACTGATGGTTAATGGCAAACACAATTAGGCCTATATTTTTTTTTTACATTTTACGATTTTAAATAAAGCTGGAGATAGTGTAGTTATAAAATAACTCAATACTTAATTATTTTAATTTATATGTAAAATGTACGCAAAAATACGATACTTTCATGGTATTGCAATGTCCGGAAGTAGCTTTTGAAAACTATGTCAGGTCAGATGCTTCACAGATAAAGCTGAGCACACAGCTGCTTCGTCTCT
>NQII01001215.1:578508-617496 GCA_002778355.1 Clitarchus hookeri
GAATATTGCCTTATTCATGTGTTTGCTGAAGTCGGCCGAATTAGGTTCTACGGCACTACCAACGTGAGAAAAAAAGTATAAACTACCAATTTTAACTTTTTTATGTTGGCAGGCAGCTCATCACGAGCAATTTTTTTTTTCTACACTGCCTTGTGTTTTCTAGGCAAAATTATTTATTGCGTCATTTATCCGCAGTTTTTACACACCACAAATGCATTTGTGAGAATAAAAATTATAATCATGCTGTGTAAACAGTTTAATGCAAACATGCACGACAATTCGCGCAGCCCGAAATAACGCATGCGAGACGCACATAGACAAACGCGATTGTGTTACCCCCATCAAAATTAAAATATGAAACCTGGACCATATTTCTGAAATACCTAAAAAAGAAAAACTACGTGATCGTTTATTGTACATTAACGCGATGTGCAGGTAGTAAATATTACTTTTAAATATATAGCAATATTGTTTACGTGGAAGTTTTCAGGCTGTAGAACCTGGAGTTCGTGTGTCTTGGGGGAGGAACAGTTTTCCTTATTCGAGTTGAAAGGTGCCTGGGTATCGCGCGGCGGCAGACGGGCAGTATCTACCGTGACGTGGTCTATTGTGGAAGTGATGCGCGTTGCTTTTACTAAGTCGTCTCTCTCTCTCTCTCTCTCTCTCCAGCAGAGCTACGATGCTGCGCATGCAGTGACTGAGAACGACCGGCGTGGACATTTGAATAACAATAAAGGCCGGCATAGGCGAGCGAGTGTCGCTGCCGTATCGCGCTTCTGGCCGCGGTAGAAGCAATCTTCGCCACGCCCCGATGACTGTGTGTCTCGAGCCCAAACACGCGGCGTGGGGCGCACAGAATAGCCTACACATACAGATACGCACAGGCCGAGGTCATATTGAGGTCGGAATCGTGGTGGCAGCGTTTGCAAATTCCAGACACTAGAGCGGAGTGGAGATGTTTGGGCGTCTTTAGTGCTATTCACCAAAGAAATCCATTATTTTATACTAGCTGTTCCGACGGCTCCACACGCGTGGACTACAGAATTATTATTTAGGTTTTTATTCTAATGACATTTTTTTCTTTGATAAATATGAAATTTTTATTGGGGAAACAACAGCTTGAATTTTACGTGAGAAATTAAATTATAAAAACGCTTATTAGTATTTTTCTGTTATATATAGATATATGCTACCACTGAGTTTTTTTTTTTTTTTAGGTCTTTTCATTCTACACAATTCTTTACCACATGATATTGTTCCATATTTAATGGTTTAGGCAGCGTATGGCAAGAGAGCGCGCTGGCGGCAAACTTTTTTCCGACTTTATTCACTATTATAATCACTGCTTATTCCTTATGTTACTTTACGTAACAAAATATATATTAAAACCTGGCCAGAGGACATAGCTATGAATAATAACAATAAAAAACCACGTAAATCGCATAGGTGGTTCTCAAGTGATAAGCGCACTAACAGACAGACAGAGAGACGTTCAGTTTTACAATATGTATAGATTTGTACGAAATACCGTTCAACCCGTAAACATTACTTGTAAGTATTATTATTTCACGTGAACATTTTTAGAGCGCATAGTGTTTATGTAATGGCATGTCAATCGGTTGAATGGTCCCAAAGATATAACATTTCACCACCACACATTTTTTAATAGCCGCCATTTTTAAAGTAAGTGACCGACGTGCTCGAAAAATATAAAAGTCAGATGTTCTTACAAAGGATTCAAGTTTGGTGAAATTCTGTTGATGCATTGAAAAATTGAAAGGGGACACACACACGCACAGACATACACACACACACACACACACACACACACACACACACACACACAAGAAAGTGATCTCATAAGTGAAGAGGCCCACGGCAATGTTAGTTATACAAATCGTGGAAGAATACATAATATTCGTACAAGTATATCTTCATTAGGGCCTTCAGAAGTGCTCAGTTTACCGCGAACAGTATTTAAACTTTTTTTTCAATAGAACATCAGAATGGAGCAAGCTTTTCATTTACCTCTAGCATATATATTACTATAGATGCTAAAATATGAATACAAAAACACTTTAGACGACAGAAAAATATATGCCAACACCTTGAAGAAAGCTGATGGAAAGTAATAATAATAATAATAAAACAAATGTGTCGAATGACAACACCATCGCAATGGAGTTCAATAATCGTCAGTGGCGTTACTTGTGCCATAATTTCAGGAAATTGTTTGGTTACAGAAAATCTGCAATTTACTAGTTGTTTAATACGCTTGTATCTAATTTTCGCTTGCAAAGAGGCAGGAAGCTTTTGATAAAATATAAATATATTCCTGACGTTCTACAGCAAGCAGATAACCCATAATATAAAGCACACACTTAAATAATTCACAACTCGTAAAATGCAAACTATAAAATCGTACGTTGTCAGTAATTACTGTGAATCCAAAATCACGACGCGAAAACGAAGAATTTCTACAACAGAGGTGAAGCCGAGGCTCTATTGCTAGTGCGATGGTATTGGCTTTCTTATGTCGTGTGCGGGGGAGGGAGTGGTGACGAGGCTATTGAGGTGACTGCACTAGCTGGTTGGTGTGGGCGCCCCGTAGCGACGGGCCGGCTGATAACAATAGCGGGAGGTTATATCGGGCCAGGGATTGCAGCTCCCCGATATATCCTTTATGTCTCGCCGATAGAGCAGTTCTTTCCCCATCTCCCCACTCCCCTCTACGTGAAACACGAGCCAGCCGCGCGGAAAGAGAGAAATTCGCCGATAAAGAACTGCGCTCGGCGGAGGGACGAGGAGAAGGAAACTTTATAAGGAAAATGACTTATTCTGTTCTGCAGGCGGCGGCACCGCGCGGGCACGTGGAGGGGCGAGTCCTGCAGGAATAAAAGAAGTGGCGGGNGAGTGACAGTACTACTCGAGCTGAGAACATCGACCCGTGAGCAGCGACGCGCACACGCTCTCTGAACTCGAATCAGCGATATCAATCAGTGAAATACCAATCACTGAGAGTCAATAGGTAAGATACTGCCGACTAGAAATTCAAGGAAATGAACTGTGGAAAAAGTCATATTACGGCAGTGGAATCCTCGACATTCAACGGGAATTACAAACATATAAGCGAAATTCAGCCATCACAACAGTTAGTTGTCAGGCCCTGATGATAAGTCGCTCAATTTTCGCTAGTTTCCCCGATTTGGCTCAGATTTAGGGTGCAGGCAGCAGCAGTTCTTCTTTGTATCGTACAGCAATTTGCGATGAGTGTCCACCTAATGTGGACCACTTCGTTGGCACCCTCTTCCATTCAAGTAGTGACTCATAGGAATACATATTTAACTGCTCGTTAACATTAACAATAGCCATTAAAGCTAAGCATTATCATTATAAGAAATTTTTCACAAAATAATTTAATTACAGAATAACTTAAACAAATTAGTAAAATGAATCGTTATATTTATTTAGCGGACCATTTAAGGCGAACCTTCTCCCACCATAATGTATTATTGGTATTGTAAGTTTGTTAATTTTTACTAACAATAAAATTCCGTAATTACCCATATATCCAACTATGGGCTATTCACTGTAAAGTGAGCACTTTCAAAAGCCCTCTCATTTAGAATGATAGTCAAAAAAAATATATTTTATTTTAGTCCTTGGCGTCAACTTTCGAGTGCGGTGTAATCTGCTCACCGTGTTTATTACTTACATGAAAATATTTATTTTAATAGGTTGTTAAAGGATAAAAATAATTATGAAATAAAAACGTAACTAGGGTCTCAATAGTGCTCACTTTACCGTGAATAGCCTACAGCGTTTGACCTTGAAAAGCAGTGCAGGTGTAACGACTGAACTAGAAGCTCTTATTTAAGTCGTAATATTGCGTTTGAAAAATATTGGCAGAATTAAAATTGTGACTTAAATGTGTGTTCGTAGTTCCCTTGTCTTGTCTGAATTGCAGGATTAAGGCCTATTACTTAGTTGGGTATAGGATTACATCAGGAATTTTCTTTTAAAAAAAATACAAACAAGCTAGAAAAACCAAGAATACGATATGATTGGGCAAGGTTTTGCTTAACACCAAACCACAGGCAAATAGTGAGTGTTGCACGGACCACAGTTTGAATGACGCTGTCCCAGATGATGGGTTGAGTAGAAAGTGGGTTAATTAACAACACGAATACTCCTGGTGTCATAATTACGGCCACATTTTTTTTTTCACGAAACCATTTACGCGCAAGTCAGGTATCAACGAACCAAGGTGCAAAACCATAGCATTCTTTGTGCTACTGCGTGTCTTTGTGAAAGGACGTAGCCTATCCAACTTGTGCAATCACAATTAGGTTTCTTCGACGTTAAACGTCCGCGGCTCGGCAACAAGCGCCTAAGATGCGTGACGAAAAAATTCTTCCGACGACGAAAGTGCAGTCGAGGTAAAATATTTCTGGAGTTCGTGTTGGGGGTTTTGGTTAATTTCCCCTAGTTCCGTGTATTTACCGGTTTTTTTTCTTTTAACAGCTCACTGACTCGTTTACCTGTCCTGCTCCGTGCGAGAACGATATTTACTCGTTTGTACACGTGAACCTGTAATTTTCTTGTTCATATGTTGTATTCGCACCTTTATATACTTTGTCATTGTTAATAAAGAAAATATGAAATCAAATCAAATCAATCAACCAATTTCTGGAGTTCAACTAGTCGCGGAATCTTTTCGCAAAAAAGACAGACGATTATAGTTGCAACATATTTGGAGAATTTTATTTATTTACAGTAGTGAGGGTGAAAAACATTACGCTTCGCTTGTCAGCTGAGATCATTATCGCCGATGAGTAGCGGTACGCGACTTTCGCGAATTATTTCCACAACGTCCTAAACGTTTCAATTCTTTACGTGCTGCTGGGCTAGGTTGCGCAGTGGTTGTAACTGGTGTCGCATTCGGAAAGACCAAGATTCGATTCCCGGTCCAGTTATCCTGATTTCGTTTGTCCATGGTTCCCCGAAATCACTCCAGGCAAACGAGGGGGTGGTTACTTTACTTCGAATACTTCCTTGTCTCTGCTTCTCCGAGCAACTTGCCTCGTCTCTAACTACCTCGATGTTGACGAGAAGTTTAGCCCCACATACCTTTACATGACCTGGTTACAACTGCTTGCTGATTGGCTCCTGCCATGGTGAGAGAAGCATTTTTGTATTCGACTTGGTTGCACGCGGTACGTTTATGACATNAACGCCCCGCTCGCTTCTTGTCTGCGAGTGACAGTACTACTCGAGCTGAGAACATCGACCCGTGAGCAGCGACGCACACACGCTCTCTGAACTAGAATCAGCGATATCAATCAGTGAAATACCAATCACTGAGAGTCGATTGGTAAGATACTGCCGACTGGAAATTCAAGGAAATGAACTGTGGAAAAAGTCAAATTACGGCAGTGGAATCCTCGACATTCAGTGGGAATTACAAACAAATAAGCGAAGTTCAGCCAACACAACAGTTAGTTGCCGGGCACTGATTATCAGTCGCTCAATTTTCGCTGGTTTCACTGATTTGGCTCAAATTCTCACAGGTTCAGATTTAGGTTGCAGGATACCCTACAGCAGCAGTTCCTAAACTTCTTTGTATCGTACAGAAATTTGCGATGAGTGCCCACCTAATGTGGACCACTTCGTTGGCACCCTCTTCCATTCAAGTAGTGACTCATAGGAATACACATTTAACTGCTCGTTAATATTAACAACAGCCATTAAAGCTAAGAATTATGGTTATAAGAAATTTCATAGAAAATAATTTAATTACAAAATAATTTAAACAAATTAGTAAAATTAATCGTTATATTTATTAGCGGACCATTTAAGACGAACCTTATCTTGCCATAATGTATTATTGGTATTGTAAGTTTGTTTATATTTACTAACAATAAAATTCAGAAATTACCCCTATATCCAACTATGGGCTATTCACCGTAAACTGAGCACTTTCAAAAGCCCTCTCATTTAGAATGATAGTCAAAAAAAAATATATTTTATTTTAGTCCTTGACGTCAACTTTCGAGTGCGTTGTAATCTGCTCACCGTGTTTATTACTTACATGAAAATATTTATTTTAATAGGTTGTTAAAGGATAAAAATAATTATGAAATAAAATAGTAACTAGGGTCTCAATAGTGCTCACTTTACCCTGAATAGCCTACAGCTTTTGACCTTGAAAAGCAGTGCAGGTGTAACGACCGAACTAGAAGCTCTTATTTAAGTCGTAATATTGCGTTTGAAAAATATTGGCAGAATTAAAATTGTGACTTAAATGTGTGTTCGTAGTTCCCTTGTCTTGTCTGAATTGCAGGATTAAGGCCTATTACCTAGTTGGATATAGGATTGCATCAGGAATTTTCTTTTAAAAAAAAATACAAACAAGCTAGAAAAACCAAGAATACGATATGATTGGGCAAGGTTTTGCTTAACACCAAACCACAGGCAACCAGTGAGTGTTGCACGGACCACAGTTTGAATGACGCTGTCCCAGATGATGGGTTGAGTAGAAAGTGGGTTAATTAACAACACGAATACTCCTGGTGTCATAATTACGGCCACATTTTTTTTTTCACGAAACCANATACTGCCACTTTTTTTTTTCACGAAACCATTTACGCGCAAGCCATGTATCAACGAACCAAGGTGCAAAACAATAGCACATTATTTGTGCTACTGCGTGTCTTTGTGAAAAGACGTAGCCTATCCAACAAGTGCAATCACAATTAGGTTTTTTCGACGTTAAACGTCCGCGGCTCGGCAACAAGCGCCTAAGATGCGTGACGAAAAAATTCTTCCGACGACGAAAGTGCAGTCGAGGTAAAATATTTCTGGAGTTCGTGTTGGGGGTTTTGGTTAATTTCCCCTAGTTCCGTGTATTTACCGGTTTTTTTTCTTTTAACAGCCCACTGACTCGTTTACCTGTCCTGCACCGTGCGAGAACGATATTTACTCGTTTGTACACGTGAACCTGTAATTTTCTTGTTCATATGTTGTATTCGCACCTTTATATACTTTGTCATTGTTAATAAAGAAAATATGAAATCAAATCAAATCAATCAACCAATTTCTGGAGTTCAACTAGTCGCGGAATCTTTTCGCAAAAAAGACAGACGATTCTAGTTGCAACATATTTGGAGAATTTTATTTATTTACAGTAGTGAGGGTGAAAAACATTACGCTTCGCTTGTCAGCTGAGATCATTATCGCCGATGAGTAGCGGTACGCGACTTTCGCGAATTATTTCCACACCGTCCTAAACGTTTCAATTCTTTACGTGCTGCTGGGCTAGGTTGCGCAGTGGTTGTAACTGGTGTCGCATTCGGAAAGACCAAGATTCGATTCCCGGTCCAGTTATCCTGATTTCGTTTGTCCATGGTTCCCCGAAATCACTCCAGGCAAACGAGGGGGTGGTTACTTTACTTCGAATACTTCCTTCTCTCTGCTTCTCCGAGCAACTTGCCTCGTCTCTAACTACCTCGATGTCGACGAGAAGTTTAGCCCCACATACCTTTACATGACCTGGTTACAACTGATTGCTGATTGGCTCCTGCCATGGTGAGAGAAGCATTTTTGTATTCGACTTGGTTGCACGCGGTACGTTTATGACATTATCCCCTTGTTTATTACTGGCTAAAGTGTCGTTAAGGGGCGTGTCCAAACTAGTGTGCTGCAGTAATGAAATGAACACGCGAGTATGCCTTCTTGAAGTCTAACACGCCACCGAGAGAATCTGCGAAATGCACGGACCACTACCGACGGGCACCTAGAGAAGCGAGGAGGGAACATCGGCGGAACATTGTAGTGGGGGAACAGAAGTACTCCGAGAAATCCCAACGGCAACAATCTGGATCTGACACACGCCTGGAGTCGAACCGATCCGCTGTAGTGGAGACGAATGTTCTCAGCACTATACCATTGCGCACCCTGAATTAATTACGTTATTGTCTGTGTCATATAAGTTGGCGAGATTTTGACAGTCAGAGAGTAGCAACTTGACGTATGAGAAATAAACAAAGTGCTATTTACTAAATCCTGTGTCAGCTGATGCACGAACGAACAAAAGTTAATATTACGTTGACTATTCTGAGTGCACTGCCGCCGCACATCAGACAAGCAGAAAATACGCGATAAGAAAGAGTACCTAGTTTAATTAATACATTTTATTTTGCGTGGTCACAAAACAGTGGTTGTTAGTGTTACAAACTAAACTTCGTGATAAAGTAGTAACATAAAGGTGTTCAAAATTAAATGCAAAATAAAACTATCCGTATCTAAATGAAACGCAACTTCAAAACCTTTTTCTCGTCGTATCCCCACTCTCCATCCATGCTTTCCATACGTGCATGATATTTATTCCAAAAGCATACAGAAATATTGCATAATATTGTTGAATTATTTTTTATAATAATTTTACAAAATATATTTCAAATTCGTGGCGTTCCGAACCAGTAATAGAAGGAAAGTCAACTTAAAAAAAGACAGGATCAAGATGCAGGCTAACTTGCTGCTATCTGTTGAGTAACGCTCTCGGCTCACAACTCGCCCTGCTGTGTCATGCGCGCCATCTGTCCGCTCTTTCCCGAAACATTACCAGCCAGAAAAGGATAGCTNGCATTACCAGTCAGAAAAGGATAGCTTTCATGTGTAATATATAACAAATTTACGAACAGAAACCAATAGTTTTTTTTTCCGCGAGCTCTGCATAATTTTTAAAGTAACATATATTTCGTGTAAAACAATATTGTGTACTAGTAATTTCTATTCGGCCGGTAATCGTTTGTCTACTTAAATTATACGCCATATTGTTCTCCCAAAAACCCATTTCCTTCTTTCCGTGTTGTTACTCTATTGTATTAATAAAACAGAGAGAGTGGGACGCGCGTGAATAGTTTTTAAGCAATTATTACGTTATTCCACGTCACATATTTCCAACTCAAACTGTTTAGTATCAGTAATAACAGAATTACTGCTTTGCAATCAATAGCCGTTGGTGAGTTGTTGGCTAATAAAAGTGCGTTGTCAATCAAGTTTCTCGAATTACTTTTAGTTCCAGATATATTAGCTATGACGTCCAAAGTGTGATAATAGCTACAAATACCGTCTCGCAAATGATAATCCAAATTCGCTGTATCGGACAAATTAAAAAATAGTTAGCAAATATTGCATTTTTGGAAGGTTTTATATTTTTTATTTTTATAATCTACCAATTTTTTTTAGATAGATGCCAGTTTATAAATACTTTAAGATTTGTTTAGCATTACNTTTTATTTTTATAATCTACCAATTTTTTTTAGATAGATGCCAGTTTATAAATACTTTAAGATTTGTTTAGCATTACAGTACAATGGCAAGTGGATTAGCTGACAGCGTGTTGATAAAATATACAGCCTCTACTTGCCGCACCAGCTGATGGCGAAAGGATACATAAACGAAAAGTAAAAATTTGGCGCTACTCTCGTCGAACTGTCAAAATCGTGTCAAGTTACATGAAGGTGCACGACAACAGATTTTGTGATTTAATTTGCTACTTATTTCGTGCTCTACAATCTGCAACCTTGCGTAGGAAGGACGGGATGTATCTGTCACCCACAAACCTAGCTTGGGTACACCTGAAGAGGAACTAACGGTACAAAGCCACTGTTCATTTCTGGACACTTTATAAGTTAGAGGGCTAACTGGCTTGCATTTCAACATTTCGTCGCCTCAGAAAATCAAAAATTATTTTGAAGAGAAGTATAACACGAGGTTCATGCAGGTAAAAGTCGGACATTTTCTTTGGTTCTGAGAGTAAAGGTAAAACTTTACAATTCCAAATGCTGCATCTACTGTTAATTTGATAGGTTTTAAAAATACGGTTTGTTTTGCTGCTGGTAGAGATTAAATTTAATATTATTTTTACTGAAATAAAACTCTTATCAATAACATTCAATTAAAAAAAAAACATTAGTAAATTTTTCTTACTAAAGGCTGTTCATGGCAAAGTGAGCACTTTTGAGGCCCTAGTTAATTTTTTACCTAAGCAAATTTCATCCTTTAACAACCTTTTAATATAAATATTGCCATGTGAGTAGTAGACACCATGTGTAGATAGAATCGCACTCTGAAGTTAACGTCTAAGACTGAAATAAAATATATTAATTGGCTATTGTTCCAAATTAAAGGGATTTCAAACGTTCTCATTTTACCGTGAACAGCCTTATTAAAATAGTTTTTCAGGTTCGCTGTGTATNAATTAAAGGGATTTCAAACGTTCTCATTTTACCGTGAACAGCCTTATTAAAATAGTTTTTCAGGTTCGCTGTGTAGGTATATCTTGCTGCGGCTTCCCCTGCATGGTGAATGGTACAGCCAAACTTGCGTTTGATGTATTTCAATTGAAGTTTTTTTTCCTGAAATGTGGGCTGTTAAATGAAATTATGAGATAAAGTTTAATTCAGTGCTCAATTGACAAGATACAATAAGGGCATCTTGCCCTAGTCCAATGCTTTTTTTTTAACATAACATGAAACTATTGAATAATTATCAAATAAGTGAAATTAAAAATTTATATTATTTTTGATTGCATGTGTTTTGGGAATTGGCTGTAAGTAAACAAGGGTGATAAAACATGCGTATTCATCAATAATAAAATAATTATATACGAACAATGAGTAAATTATTGCAATCCCAGAAAATAAGTGATAAACGGGCTGAGATATTAACAATGGAAAGAACAAAAACAAATGAAGCAAAGCAGACAAAATAAGGAAGTTGGCTAGAGCTCCGACGAATAGCAGGAGTCAGTAATCCAGAGGAGCAGTACTGCGATAGAGAGGAGGACGTTTATTTATTATTTATGTCACTGTTCTGACAAGGTAAAGCAGGGTGAGTCACTTTGGGGGGTGGCGTACGAAGTATTGTAGTTTGTGGATCTAAACATTCTACAAAGTTTGTAAAAGGGTTACAGTAGTTTTACAATAGAAGTGAGAATAACATGAGCGATTGTAAGCATTAGCCAGATGGAAAACTTGGAAATATTAAATACTTTTTGGAACTCATTGAAATGATGATGACAAATTAAAATACTTAAGGAATAGAAAATGCACGAAATACCATATTTTTTTAAATAGCGATTTTTTTACCGAATCATTACAAACAAAGAAAATATATGTTGTGCCAAAAATACACTAGGTTCTGTATCCGAGAAATACGTAGGTTGAATTTACTAAAATATTTCTAATTATTCTTTTTAAATTTACTAAATTATTATGAAACCTGGGTTATAATATTTTTCAGTAGTTTTAAAATCACTCCTTTATCAACGAAATACGTTTTCACAATCCTAATATTCGACCATTTTAAACTGAAAAACATCCAATAGTGTCANAATTAAAGGGATTTCAAACGTTCTCATTTTACCGTGAACAGCCTTATTAAAATAGTTTTTCAGGTTCGCTGTGTATATCTTGCTGCGGCTTCCCCTGCATGGTGAATGGTACAGCCAAACTTGCGTTTGATGTATTTCAATTGAATTATTTTCCTGAAATGTGGGCTGTTAAATGAAATTATGAGATAAAGTTTAATTCAGTGCTCAATTGACAAGATACAATAAGGGCATCTTGCCCTAGTCCAATGCTTTTTTTTAAACATAACATGAAACTATTGAATAATTATCAAATAAGTGAAATTAAAAATTTATATTGTTTTTGATTGCATGTGTTTTGGGAATTGGCTGTAAGTAAACAAGGGTGATAAAACATGCGTATTCATCAATAATAAAATAATTATATACGAACAATGAGTAAATTATTGCAATCCCAGAAAATAAGTGATAAACGGGCTGAGATATTAACAATGGAAAGAACAAAAACAAATGAAGCAAAGCAGACAAAATAAGGAAGTTAGCTAGAGCTCCGACGAATAGCAGAAGTCAGTAATCCAGAGGAGCAGTACTGCGATAGAGAGGAGGACGTTTATTTATTATTTATGTCACTGTTCTGACAAGGTAAAGCAGGGTGAGTCACTTTGGGGGGTGGCGTACGAAGTATTGTAGTTTGTGGATCTAAACATTCTACAAAGTTTGTAAAAGGGTTACAGTAGTTTTACAATAGAAGTGAGAATAACATGAGCGATTGTAAGCATTAGCCAGATGGAAAACTTGGAAATATTAAATACTTTTTGGAACTCATTGAAATGATAATGACAAATTAAAATGCTTAAGAAATAGAAAATGCACGAAATACCATATTTTTTAAATAGCGATTTTTTTTACCGAATCATTACAAACAAAGAAAATATATGTTGTGCCAAAAATACACTAGGTTCTGTATCCGAGAAATACATAGGTTGAATTTACTAAAATATTTCTAATTATTCTTTTTAAATTTACTAAATTATTATGAAACCGGTGTTATAATATTTTTCAGTAGTTTTAAAATCCCTCCTTTATCAACGAAATACGTTTTCACAATCCTAATATTCGACCATTTTAAACTGAAAAACATCCAATAGTGTCANCTCCTTTATCAACGAAATACGTTTTCACAATCCTAATATTCGACCATTTTAAACTGAAAAACATCCAATAGTGTCAGAGTTTATTAAAGAATATTTAAAAAGATTATTCCCGAAGTGAACGTTGTTAAAGGAAATTTGCATTTTAATAAAAGTAAATTTAATTTAAATTAAAAACACTTAATTGCTTACTGACAGAGCAAAAAAAGTTTTTTTTTTGTTGTAGTCAAAAGCGTCCGGCTTTTTGTTGCCTCAGAAAACATAGCATCTGTGCACTAATAATGTGATATTATTGTTTTTTTTTGTTGTAGTCAAAAGCGAGGCCGAAAAACAACGGAGTCTTTTGTATCGTAGACACGTGATATAATGTGATATTATTGTTTTTTTTGTTGTAGTCAAAAGCGTCCGGCTTTTTGTTGCCTCAGAAAACATAGCATCTGTGCACTAATAATGTGATATTATTGGTTTTTTTTGTGGAACAAAAGTTGTTACAGCTTTGTTGTCAACATTTACGTGTTAATGATACAAAAACTTCTGTATGATTTCCGATAAACAATGCAAATTATGTTTACAAAGTTTTGTAGTGTAAAACAATTGTAAACAAAAATGTTTAATATATTGGTATTCAGCGTTTATATTTTATGTTAACTGGCAATGAGAACATTATTGTGTAATAAAGAAATATTTTGAAAAATTGCCTGTCTGAAANTTATATTTTATGTTAACTGGCAATGAGAACATTATTGTGTAATAAAGAAATATTTTGAAAAATTGCCTGTCTGAAATACTGATGATTTGATTAAACCATGTTTTAAGATTATTAATATGAAACTATTTGCGAAAATGTTTACGTATGAATCTCATGCATTAATATTATCGGGCCCTAACAAAATAGCATTGTCCGCCTTTTAATTTAAATGTCTTCATTTTTCAGAGTAAATATGCTACTTTCATATCCAGATTATCTTGTTACCAGTGTACGAATTCATTTGTGAAGGGGTTGTGTGTGGTCCTGGGGGGTGGTAGGTGGGGGGGGGGAGGTATGCCAGAGGATTCTCGCTCTCGTAATTGTTTACACCTGGCTCGTATGAGAAAAATTATTTTCATGCCAGTGACAGTATTTCCCTGCCTAAAGAGTAATAATGGCGAGAATAAATTATGACAACGAAGCTTGATGGCTACTTCAGACGGAAAGAACTTTATAAAAAGACACGCGAGGTGACACAGGCGACTAAGATTACCGACTGTCAAAACCCAGGTTCCCGGTCTACTGCAATATTTTGTGTCGTCCTTGGTGTAATTAACTTTACACCATCCACAGGCTGGAGACATGTAATACTGCAAAATTGTTTATAACCTCTAAGATATGCACTATTTCCTCCGCCAGATGTCAGCTTCTTTGCTGGAAAATGCCAGTATCCAAAAGATTCGATTTCAATAAATAAACAAATTACCCCACCCTCCTTCAGCAAAACGTTTATTTCACACCCTGATGCTAACGATAAGGGTAGAAGGCGCGCCCACAACTGTTGGGTCATCAATGTGTTAACACAGAATGTCCCAGAAAGCGCGCATAAGAACCACACCAAAATAATCCTGAGCGAAATTGGAGACGAAAATTGTAGTAGCGAAATGTCGCACTGTGACAGTTTTCGTGCACAATGTGGCAACACAGCACGGAGTTAGTCCCCTCTCGCGCTCCGCTGATATCGTACTACCACTGTTCTGGCCATCGTATTATGGGTGCGGGTTCAAATCCCGGCCAGTCCGAATATTTTAGCAACGTGTAGTTTACGCAACACACATAAGAATACTAGGACGTGACATCAACAAGCATTCCAAGTATTTTAGTACAATTTGTATAATCGATGAGATTACGACACTAGTGCCATTTTTACTGACGTGACAACCATTTTTTGTTAGTGTAAAATAAAAGAAATGTATAAAATAATTGTTAAGTAATATTTCTAAAAGTCAGCTCTGATATTAATCAAACAATGAGTACGCTGATGTTTCGTGTCACCATTTATTCCTGAATAAAAAATGTTCCTGGTAGGCAATTTCTGTGCCTATTGTTTTATTTTTAGTGACGTCATAGCCCTTTTGCCAGCTTCGCCAACAATGGCAAGGAGACGTTTGAACGACACTCAATCTGCGAGTTGAAAACAATCTCGTTTGTAAGGGAGAGCGGGAAGACAGATGTACACGACCCTCGACAAGAGAGCCAAAGCCGATGGAAATTTTACTAATCAAAGGTACATCATTACTGTTGGGAAGCGTTCGTCTTTTAAGCCTTTCTCTCTTCTTCTACCCATCTCTCTCTCTTTCTCGGCACTACTATGCAGATCTATGCCATCCCTTCCAGCTGAAATACTCCGTCATACAACTTACTTCCAATTCTCAATTCGTTGGCTGCTAATCATAGCACTTTCTCTAAGGGGACGATTCACAGACATATTGCAAAGGACGACACCTCATCCCGTCTGACGCGCGCCTGCAGAAACTAGTCTGCAGAGACGCGTGTTACATTCGGGAATCGTTCCACAGAAACTCTCTAAAACTCTCTTAACTCGTCACGGTGACTTCATAGCGAGAGGTCCCCTCAATCTTGGGTTTGCACATATATATTTCCATTACTTTAATTCCATATTCATAGGGCCAGTGAATTTTCACGTAAAAAACCGGAGCACACAGTAGACTTCAATACTAAATACACACCTCAGCTGCTGTTATACCTCCATTGGCTGCTGGTGCCGTGGCCGTCTTTGACCAAGCCACACAGGACCAAGTAACTCCAACATTGAGCCTTCGTGATTCGTGCGCAAACGCTTAACACGGGTCAGAACATTTTTTAGCCAATCAAATAATCTGAACGACCCTACAGTGATTTGGACTCTATCTTGTCTCGAAATCTTTTCGCGAAATATCACTGCCCCTACATATTAACTATATAAAACCCAGCTTGTTAAAGCACAGCGAACATATTAACTGTTACCTATTTCAAAATACATTTTTTTTTTCTCCCGTTACTAGTTTCTCATCTGTAACTGAAATAAAAGGCTACCTCATTATTTTAAAATTTTGGAATCAATGGGTAGAGACCTGAACAAATTGTGAGTTCAATTACCTATAGGCTAGTCGGCACAGTCGTATGGACAAATATGCAAATATCACCTGCACATTGGTTGTCTGCTGTGACAGAGGAAGGCAGCGATTGGGCCAGCGTTCTCCAGGAGGCGTCAAACACCGTGTGGACCAATGGTTGAAATTATATAAACGCACGTGTCTTGCATTATAGCTTGTCCCTAAATGAATCAGCGAATTTTTCAGGTCTCTACCAATGGGATAACACAAATATAGCTGAAACCATACACAGTTTAAAAACTCTGCTAAATAGTACTCTATGTCGTGTCAAGCTCTGGTTGTTAATTTCCCGCTCATGAAGTTGAATTACGCACGTTGTAAAAATTCCAAAACTGGTGGGATCTCTCCACCTCGAGAAGCCTATGTTTCAGCCCTATAGCTGAATTGAAACAGACAAATATTTTCCTTTAAGGTAATTTAGTGGGTGTTGTACCCATATTTTTGTATACTCTCCTAAATTGTGAGCTATTTATGATCTCTTAAAATCGGGGTATTTCATGTATGAATTTCTGTTTCACACTGTAAACTTCAAAGAAACATGGGTTAGTTTAAATTTTTACTGTTGGGTAACTAGAGGTTTGGATGTTTTCTGGGGATTTAAATCATATCAAGTTCAGTAACTCCAATTTTATAATCCGACCAGCTTCACTGTAATAGGGGCTGGGACTTACATATCCCCTCTATTCGTAGAAGTGTATCTTAATTTCCCGTTGAAACTCAAAATTCCCTTGTTTGTATTCTAACATATGTAGTGTGAAATTGTTTTATTCTTATCTCCATTGAAATGTAGGCCAAAGTACCGCCAGTACTAAACTCTTCTTTTTAGCCTGTACAAATAACTAAAATACAAAATGTTAAAAACGTATTTCGAGCAGAATTTTATCGTCAATACGTGCAGCCTGTAAAGGAAAAATACTTCAAAATCTATGGCTATGGACAAACGTAAATACGTCAAGAAATTGTATTACCCTGCCTTAAAATTCCCCTAGGAAATTTTTCCTCGGTTTGTGGCATGCTGCGTTATTCATGGCCACCTCGAATGAAAGCATGCTGGGATGGCCAACAATGTGTAGTATGTTCAACTCTCGGGAGGTATAAAACCAGGTCGGTCAGCTTTACAGATCCGTATAAACTTAACACGCGGGCTGCGAGATCATCTTGATCGAACGGCCGATAGGAACCACGCGAATGAACCACTAAAACCCCATACCCCAGCCGACCAACGACATGCTACTGCAAATTCGACTATGAGGCCAAAAAAAATTATCCGTGGCTATAAAGAACAGATTGGATAAATTTTTATGGTTATTCCTTCCTCGATAAGTTACCGTAAGGGATGTGAAGAATATACTTTTTTTTTCTCGCCACGCCGCTGATCGTAAAATTATGGGCAAGGGATAGTTGTGCGTATCGACGGAATCCATAAATAAACGGGCGTAGTAGAAGGGACGGCAACAGATATAAAAGCCGCTGTAAATCAGGGACGAGAGATTCGNCGTGGAAACGCAGCTGATCAAGGGGAGGGGAAGAATACAGAGGGCATTGCGGCACGAATAAATTCAGGAGGTGAAGTTCAAAAGATGAGTTGGTGGAGGAGTGGAGGGGTGTGGGGGGTTGGAAGGCGGGGATGAACCGTGTCTTTATGCGGGTGAATAAAAATCCGTGCGCAGCAACCCCCATGCGCGAGATGGGAGCTCCGTGCCAGAAATAACGTAAATGACCTTCCCCTTGGGGACTGTGTGGGGGCGGTCGCTGATGCGAGAGTTTGGATCACCAGTGCACTTGTCGAGTATATGGCGGTCTTTTGCCTGAAGTGATTTGGTCTGAAGTGGCCGACTGACTTTCGTAGAAAATGCGAAAATAATTCAGGATAAGTTGTGTTACAAAACACTTTAGTTCAAAAACCACTTTCTTGATGGGTTCATTCGAATTGTTACGCGTCTTATCTGTCTGCGGCGAATCACGGACGCTCAGTATCGGAGAAGCTTAATTTCATTGGCTCAGTTAGTCATCACACAAAGACAAGCTGCCAAGAGCCAACTGAAGACTGCAAATGTGCATATAAGATATTAACATCTAGCCTCCACGTGAATCCTTCGCGAAAAACAGGTGGTTCTAGTCAACGAGATTTCAAAGTTGTAGATAAATCGAATAATTTTCACACCACGTGACATTTTAAAACAAAATAAATATGGCCCGGTATTTACTGTAATACTTAACATAGGCCAGATTACGTTTGAGCCAAGTCTCTTTTCAATAATAATTACTGTAGGTATTGCGAGTTTCTGAGCTGGCATGTTGGCCAAGATATTTATCCTCCACTTGTGAAGGGGTTTTCCATGATTCGTCATGTGACAGAAGTTACATTCAAAAAACGCTTTCATTGCTGCAACTTTTTTCGCAAAGAGAATCTGGTTTTTATGTGCACCACTGCACAGTAGGTTTACCGCAAACAAATTATTTTCTGTTTTATTTATATGTACTCATGTCCGTGAAAAAAAATTACACCATTAAGAAACTATAAGAATGGATAGAATTTGACTACAAAAATCGTTAACAAAGTTACAAACAAACGATTACAGTTTCAGAGCAATGTAGCATTACTTGCAAAGAAACAGGATGTTGTAGAGCCTACACGAGATACAATAAGGGATAATACACGCCGTGGCAGCGAATCAATCAAGCCTGGGATATGTTCCTGAGAAATAGCCTGTTAGACTGCTTCTGCCAGAGGCCACAGTTCACCGGTATTGGCCGCTGGATGGGAATTATGGGATATTTGCCGAGAGACCATATACCAGGCATGATCAATAGGCGACACATCGGGCGAAAATGCAGACCAGATAAGAAGCTGTATCTGCCTGGCTTCGAAGACTGCCTGGAAATTTCTGTCAACATGTGGCCTGGTCTTGTCTTGTTGGAGTATAACTCGAGGAATGTAATAAAAGGAGAATACGACTCCAGCCTCCACAACTTTCGTGATGTAGTGGTTGCTGTTGGTAACGGCCACAATTCGTAGCTCCCGAGATCGCCAATGTACCGGGTTTCTCCCCAAGCCACGACGGCCCATAACGCATGCTGGAAGATGGTACTGGACAATGCATTCTGGAAGATGGCACTGGACAATGCATTCTGGAAGATGGCACTGGACAATGCATTCTGGAAGATGGCACTGGACAATGCATTCTGGAAGATGGCACTGGACAATGCATTCTGGAAGATGGCACTGGACAATGCATTCTGGAAGATGGCACTGGACAATGCATTCTGGAAGATGGCACTGGACAATGCATTCTGGAAGATGGCACTGGACAATGCATTCTGGAAGATGGCACTGGACAATGCATTCTGGAAGATGGCACTGGACAATGCATTCTGGAAGATGGCACTGGACAATGCATTCTGGAAGATGGCACTGGACAATGCATTCTGGAAGATGGCACTGGACAATGCATTCTGGAAGATGGCACTGGACAATGCATTCTGGAAGATGGCACTGGACAATGCATTCTGGAAGATGGCACTGGACAATGCATTCTGGAAGATGGCACTGGACAATGCATTCTGGAAGATGGCACTGGACAATGCATTCTGGAAGATGGCACTGGACAATGCATTCTCGAAGATGGCACGGGACAATTCATTCTGGAAGATGGCACTGAACAATGCATTCTGGAAGATGGCACTGGACAATGCATTCTGGAAGATGGCACTGGACAATGCATTCTGGAAGATGGCACTGGACAATGCATTCTGGAAGATGGCACTGGACAATGCATTCTGGAAGATGGCACTGGACAATGCATTCTGGAAGATGGCACTGGACAATGCATTCTGGAAGATGGCACTGGACAATGCATTCTGGAAGATGGCACTGGACAATGCATTCTGGAAGATGGCACTGGACAATGCATTCTGGAAGATGGCACTGGACAATGCATTCTGGAAGATGGCACTGGACAATGCATTCTGGAAGATGGCACTGGACAATGCATTCTGGAAGATGGCACTGGACAATGCATTCTGGAAGATGGCACTGGACAATGCATTCTGGAAGATGGCACTGGACAATGCATTCTGGAAGATGGCACTGGACAATGCATTCTGGAAGATGGCACTGGACAATGCATTCTGGAAGATGGCACTGGACAATGCATTCTGGAAGATGGCACTGGACAATGCATTCTGGAAGATGGCACTGGACAATGCATTCTGGAAGATGGCACTGGACAATGCATTCTGGAAGATGGCACTGGACAATGCATTCTGGAAGATGGCACTGGACAATGCATTCTGGAAGATGGCACTGGACAATGCATTCTGGAAGATGGCACTGGACAATGCATTCTGGAAGATGGCACTGGACAATGCATTCTGGAAGATGGCACTGGACAATTCATTCTGGAAGATGGCACTGGAAAATGCATTCTGGAAGATGGCACTGGACAATGCTTTCTGGAAGATGGCACTGGACAATGCATTCTGGAAGACTGCACTGGAAATGCGTTCTGGAAGACGGCTTTGGACAATACATTCTGGAAGACGGCAGTCACCTTGGCATGAGTGAATGCGTTTATGGTCATCATTGTAATCGAAGTTGAAACGGGACTCGTCCGAAACACATTTTGCAACTTTGCACTCCCGCCAGTGGGTGTGTTCGTGTGTCCGTTGTAGACCGAGGCATCAATGGTTCAGGCTTAAGGGAACCCTCCGCAATGGAATGCATGCACGCAATCCTCTGAGAAGCAGACGCCGCCAAACTGTGTAAGTACAGAGTGACAGATTTGTTGTACTGTTCCAATGTTCTGTTAACTCTCGAAATGAAGATAAACGGCAAGTCACTGCAATGCGGTTGATGTGTATTGTGATCCCGTGGTGTCACTTCCGTGGTTCAGTTCAGAGTCATCGTCTCGTCCTGGTTCTCTTCACTACACTGCTTCTACGCTCGTATCACTGCTGTGATGTTGTGTCCCATATGAGTAGCTATCTTGAGGAACGAAAATAATCAATTATACGGTCCCGTTGAAATTCCGTAACGTGCTTGTAAGTTGCCCTTTCATGTCGACGGTGTATATTCACTCAAGTAGGAACGTTAACAGCTCACAGACGATTAACAACTATAGTGAAACACCGGCATAACG
The DNA here is from genome assembly GCA_002778355.1 of Clitarchus hookeri. Taxonomy (NCBI): domain Eukaryota; kingdom Metazoa; phylum Arthropoda; class Insecta; order Phasmatodea; family Phasmatidae; genus Clitarchus; species Clitarchus hookeri. The sequence continues at coordinate 599,319 of NQII01001215.1, forward strand.
AAAACTGAAGATGTTTCCGCAATCTTTTTATGTATACCGAAAATACAGAAAAACTAATTAGCATATTTATGGGGAGGTTCCAAGAGTTCACAGGAATCCCCGTGAAATTTACGGAATGTCCGTTAATTTACGGAATGTTCAGTAATCAACGGGATGGCCGTTAATTTGCGGAATTTCCTTTAATTGACGTTCTGCCCGCTGTTAAAAAACCGACGTGTCTGCAATTTTACGAAAATTTATGGTGAACATAATACCATTACTTTTCCGTAAGTTCACAGAAATTTTGTGTTATTGTGTAGACCTCCCATAGTTCAGTTTCATGTTTGACCTTTTAAAAATGTGCTTTTTAACCAAATAGCTGACGCAATTTCTGTGATTGCTGGCCGTTGGCCGTTGACCGTTGGCATCGACTGAGTCTCTGTAATCGCAATCACGATACGCCGCTAGGACATAAGTTATCATGACANGAGATTTCAAATTATATTTCTATATTTTCTGTGCGTAGATGACAAAAATAAAACCCCGATAACACGATAACATTGCACGTATAGGCCACACAGAAAGAAATACAATTCGAGTAAACAATATATGTTTTTTGCGTATGGTTGATATACAGTTTACATTGCTGTTTTGTTAAAAGTTGCACAACAATTCTGTTATTCAAGAGAAGTATGTAAAAACAAAGGTGCATTGTTAATCAATGTTTTCATTATCTGTTTTGGTTTTATGGCAATATTAACTTTCTTTGTAGCAAAGAAATCAAACAAATTTTTGAGCTGCTTGTGTTTTCTGTGAAGAAAAATTACTTAGTGCCAAAGTAAACGATTTAGCGATTTTGAAGGTTTTCTATTTTAAGGCTTAGTGTTCATCGCGGAACACTTATCCCAACGCATGCATTCGTAAACTAATATGTTCTGCAGTTACTAAAGTACAATTGAGCAAATATACAGTATTCCTGCAGACGAGTAATGGCATTCTTAAGTACAGTGATTCTCCAAATCTCTACACTCTATTCTTCCCAAAATGAGCCGTTATGTTCTGGAACATGATACTAAAGGCTATTCACGGCAAAGTGAGCACTTCTGAAAACTCTCTCATTTCGAATAACAGTCAACAAATATATTTTATTCTATCCGTAGACATTAACTTCTGTGTCTGGCGGAATATATACACATATCGTAGGGAGATGATAAAACCGGTGATTTGATCAAATCCCTTAGGTATATGATCAATTCACGGAAGATGTTAAAATGACAACTCTGTGGGGTGATTTCCCTAAAGAAAGTAAGTGATTCGATCAAGTCCCTTAACTGTTTCAGTGAAAAGATGTTATACTTGAAGCTGGTAGCCTCATTACTTATAAAAGAATTGCCGGCGAGCCTTGAAAAGACCATAACACCAGTAGTGAACCTTCCTGCTGGCGCTGGGGCTCGGCCACGGTGCGTCATTTTTGGCTACGCTTTGGGCGAGTCCTCACTTCTTTATTTCATATTTTCACTAAAACAGTTACGTGACTTGATCGAATCACTTACTTTATTTAGGGAAATCACCCCACAGAGTTGTCATTTTAACATCTTTCGTGAATTGATCATCTACCTTGGGGATTTGAACAAATCTCTTGTTTTATCATGTCCCTGCGACATATACGCTGCCTTTATTACTTACATGGCAATATTTATTTTAAAAAGCGGTTAAAGGATAAAACATGTCTGAAAGGATAAAGTAACTATGGCCTCAAATGATTTCACTTTACCCTGAACAGCCTATACTTGTCGTAACCTACCTATCAAAAGTATTATGAACACAATAATACTTAATGGTCGTATGGTAATAGTTAAAAAAGGATTGGAGAGGGAGGTGAGGGAGGTACGAGCCTCGGAGCAGTCCTGGTACATTTATATAGTGAATATAATTTCCAGAGATTTGTTACTTCTCTCTTATTTACTAATCATGGTCGTTTTCAAAATACAAATTTTCTTTCCAGTGTAATTGACATTACCACGGAGATTTTTTTTCTGGTCTATTGTAACGACAATGCAAGGTTATCATGTCTTTCACTATATAAATTNACATTACCACGGAGATTTTTTTTCTGGTCTATTGTAACGACAATGCAAGGTTATCATGTCTTTCACTATATAAATTAAATAAAGATTATGTTTCAGGCAAGTCTACACTGAGAAAATGTTATTGTTGAGTCAAGCAAAGTTTGTTTGGTGCAATCAAATTAATTATTTATACAGTAGCAATGTAATGTTTTGTTGTTCTTATTTGGTTGCCCCAAACAAAGATTTCGTTGATGCAACTAAAGAGACATTCGACTCTACGTAAATTTAGCAGTTTCGGTGAATGTGAAGAAAATCCGGACACCCGACCGAGCAACGAACCTCGATCGTCTAAGCCCAAGCGCGATGCCTTAGCAAGCTTAGCTAAATTGACTACTGAGGTGGAATGTTTTTAAGTATATACACATTTAAAACACACTACAAAACGTGCCAATAAATGTTTTAAATTTTGGCAGCTTTAGTTTTTGATTTCGTGTTGAACTTGCTCTACTCGGATGTCTGAACTATGATCAAGCATCAGTACATGCAAGTACAAACACCATTTATATTATATTTGTCGCAAAAAAATGCAAACAAACTATCGAGCTGTGTTTTAGACCGAAGGCTATCAAATGAGTGGTCAATCAAGTATATGCATTTGATTCAACAAAATATTTTGTGGACATCCTAATTTATTTTGGCACAACACAGAGGTTTTGTTTATGCACAGGTGTATTTGGTTTGACTAACAAAATAAATTCTGTGGTTTTTAAAGTTTGGTCTACCCAACAAAATGTTTTGTTGGAGCAACTGACCCTATAAAAACAAAACAAAAAAAAAAATATTTTTGCTGTTCTCTCAGTAAAATCTCGATTTAAAAAAAAAATCTTGATTATTTTATGAACAATCCTTAAAACAACCTGGTGAAATTATTTTAAAATAAAAAATTGACGCTTGCTTTGAACGCACAGCTAACGAAGAAGGCGAAAATCAACCAAATGGATTAGTGTCGCCAACAAAATCTTAGGGGAGTGCAAACAAATTAATTGCTCAAAATATGTTGCTCGTAACTAAACATATAATTATGTTGACAAATTGTAACGGCATGTTTGCCTACACTTAAAAATTGCTAAACATACTTAAACAACAAAATATTTGTTTGACGCAAACCAAAGTGTTTTNATGTTTGCCTACACTTAAAAATTGCTAAACATACTTAAACAACAAAATATTTGTTTGACGCAAACCAAAGTGTTTTAAATACATTATTTGGCTTTGAGAACAAATTTCATTCATCTGGTGGAAAGGAGGCTTCTTTGTACCAACAAAACATCGTTCAGATGAAACAAACGCCACGCAAACACATTTATTTTGTGTACTGAAGCATAATTCTCTCTCTCGGTGTACTTTGCCATGGTTCTTATTTCAACAACATTTCTTTGCGGCAATTAATGATGTAATTAATCATGTGTTGCATGAAATAAATATTTTTCCTTTACACTGAACCATCACGCCTTTGGTGTTTCTGCGTACTTATCTGCCACGTGGTTCTATGTGTGCCAGGCATAGACTAGAGTTGAGGTAGAGCGATCTCGCTGGCTGCGCACAACCAATCCCCGTGTCCCAGCATTGAACTGCTTTCCTGCCAACACAACTAGCGAAAACGGCGTGGATTGGATATGAGGTTAGAATACTGTTTATTAAACAACTGCTTTGTGATGTTTGTATGCTTCCTCTAACTAACTTGTTATGTATATCGACTAAATTACAACTGCTAAATGCATTTTATCAATACAATAGTGCTTGTAATTTAAAAATTAAGATATAAACAAACACGTCCATTACTTTTGACCGTATGTGACTTTGACAGTCGTGATCCTTTGGGGTAGGTCAATGCTGGGTACATGGACAGAAGACGAATAAGAGGCCTACCTCATTCTTAGTGCATGGTGTCGGATGGAAAAACAGGTAAACCGATGGATTTTTTTTTCTAAACGTGTTAGAAGCTTCCATTAGGCGAGTGGGCTTCGAGAATACTCGTGTCGTCTCGATGCCACCCAAAACCCAGTGGTACCAACTTCCGAGCAAGGGGAAATCCGTTGAGTATTTAATTTAGTTCACTTCAGCCCTGACTTCGTGGACTTAACAGCAAGGGAATTTTATTTTTCCTGCCTCTTCGCCTAGGAGCGCTGAAGCTTTTCGCGATCGGCACAGAGGCGGATGAGTAATGAAAGGACGTATTTGCGATGGAAACGCTGGCGATGCCAGTGAGTCTAGAGGTGGATGAGGGGGTGGGGGGAGGTGAAGTGCCCTCGAGATCTCAGCGGAATCAGACGCTATGAAGGCGGCTGCCTGTTAATATTTAACGGCGTCCTGAAAGGTCGGGCCCGCAAGGGAATTAACATCCACGGGCAAAGGTGGGGAGAACGCCTGATGGCCTGACGGATGTGCCGGGCGCCGGAGAAAGGAACGATGGATTCGCAACGGGGGTTTTGAGGAGGGGTTGGAGCAATTACTCTTTGTTTTACATTCCACTCTTGCAGTTCCACCGTTGCGATTAGTTTACCCCCGCCGTCGTGCACACACTTGCGGTGTTTGGACTCCTCTCGGGCGCGCATTCCTACAGTCTTGTTCCCTGACCAAACATTCGCGTGCGATTCCTAGCAATAGACGGAGTGGGAGGGACAGGAAGTCCTTCTGAGCAGGAAGCTCTGCACTCCTAGCTTGAATCAGTAATTTCTATGCTGTTTTTTTTTTAAATTTCCTTCATTTCACGGAGAAGAACTGGTGAAAATTTTTCCCGAAGTGTGTGTAAACTTTCGTAATATTACGGATACAATTATTTGCAAAAACGGACTTTCCTTAAATCTCACATGACTTTCCTTAAATTCAAGGAACCTCTCCAATAATTTCTTTGTTAGTTTTTTGTACTTCCAGTTAAAAAAAAGGATATATGAAAAAATCCTTAAATTTGGTTATGTGGGTGTTCTACTCGCAGCAAACACGAAAGATACGGGCCAGAATCGGGCCGGTGAAAGCTAGCTGACTAACATCGGCCAGTTAATGATGGCCCACTGTCTTACGCCGGAAGCGGGCCGATATATATGTGGAATGTTGGCCTGCCTGTTTGCAGACAGTGTCAATAATACCTTGGAATGGAACCAGTAAGACGAAAAACGGATACCAAATGTTTGGTGGGTCCGTGGTGGCAGAATGTCAGAAAAATTTCGGGCCTAAGACGGCTGGATGTCGACACAATGCCGAGTCTGCGACACCTGGATGTCGTAGAATATAATATATTATATAAAGTAGATATACATTTATTAACATATAAATTAATTAAGAGAAGAGGTTATTTTAAACAACAAAATAATGATATGCGTCGTTAAATATTCAGCTGATATTCCCCACTACGTCGTTGCAATAACTAAGCATTCCCATGCTATATAAAATTCTTCATTTGAAAGAGTTCTTTCTTAATTCTTTTAGACCCACTTTAATTTATGGTTTCGGGCTTTGGAAATAATACATGTTTTGATGTGCGCTGTCTTTCAGGATGATGACCACCAAAAAAAACTCATTATTTTATACTCGTACTAAACAGCGTTTATATTGTTTACATTACTTATAAGTACTCTTTCCTGGCATAAAAAATTAGAAAGCATAATTTTTGCATAATGCCATGTCAAAATCACAATTTTAGTGTTTTTGGGAGGTGCAAATAAAATAAACGAAATAATTTACAGCAAAGGTAACAAGAGCCATTTAGAAGCATGAATTAATTCATTTTAAGTTACGATTAGCAAATCTTATTTTTTACAAAAAAAATCATAGACAGCTACAAATCAAATACATAAAATTTTTCCTTATTTTTGCTATTATTTCAAAAATTGCGAAAACATTTCATATGGTCATTTTAGATATTTTCTTGAAGTAACTCATGATATATTAATTCAATGTGAATTATTTAATTTTGGTAAGTCAGTTAGTTCTGATTGTTTTTACGTCTCCAATCTAATAAAATTGTGGTTCTTATAGGTCACTGTCCTATAATATTTTTTCATTCGAGGAAAAATTATTTGCAAGTAATGTCTACAAGTTGTGGCAGTTTGTGCCATTCGTCTTTTAGCATTTTTTATAATTTGTTATTGCTAGCAAATTCCTTTTTTTTGGCAAAGCCATATAATCTTCCCTTGAGTACAGTAATATTCTATTAAAATTTAGTTATGGGCGTTTATCGTAAACTTAAAATTTAGAGGTAATATAAATACAAAATTGTGTTCGAAATTATTGATTTTGAAAAGAATAATTTTGCAACAAATGGTAATATTACTGTATTAATTCTCCTTGTTTCCCTTTGAATAGCATGCACGTTNTTGTGGCAGTTTGTGCCATTCGTCTTTTAGCATTTTTTATAATTTGTTATTGCTAGCAAATTCCTTTTTTTTGGCGAAGCCATATAATCTTCCCTTGAGTACAGTAATATTCTATTAAAATTTAGTTATGGGCGTTTATCGTAAACTTAAAATTTAGAGGTAATATAAATACAAAATTGTGTTCGAAATTATTTATTTTTAAAAGAATAATTTTGCAACAAATGGTAATATTACTGTATTAATTCTCCTTGTTTCCCTTTGAATAGCATGCACGTTNAAAAGAATAATTTTGCAACAAATGGTAATATTACTGTATTAATTCTCCTTGTTTCCCTTTGAATAGCATGCACGTTTATTCTCTGGGTTACATTTGTATAGGAATTTCGTTGCACTTGAAGTCAATACCAACACTTTTATATTTTCATTGTGCCGCTGGACTTTATCAGAATATAAGTAAAATATTATAATTAGTCAATATTTCAGTTCATAAGAGTGGAACTGTTCTATATGCCAATTTCTCAACTGCACACGATGGACTGTAAAACCTGTGACATCTGTCGCGATCATTAATTGGTACACAACCTACGCACGACTTAATTGGCTAGAAGTCAGCCAATAATAAACGTAGCAGAGTATAGTAGACGTGTCCGGCGTAACCAGGACCAATAGGACGACGGTAAGTGTAAATACAGAGACCAACACAACTGATATTGCTGTAGTGGGGAATACAGTAAGGTGACTTCAACCTTGTCTTCAGTGTCAGAAAATCTGTGTCGTCTTCGAAGGGTTAAAGCAAAATAATCAATAATGATGCGCAATTTGAAGAAAAAAAAAACGACTCAAATATCTGTCACTAAATACGGTGCGCAAATAAGAGTATATGAAGATAAAAACTCTATTAAATCACATCTCTGTCGAATCCAAAGGAGCTGTACAAAAAAGAGTATATGAAGATAAAAACTCTATTAAATCACATCTCTGTCGAATCCAAAGGAGCTGTACAAAAAAGTATACGNAAGAGTATATGAAGATAAAAACTCTATTAAATCACATCTCTGTCGAATCCAAAGGAGCTGTACAAAAAAGTATACGACTTTGACAAAGACGAACACAAAATCTTTACACCGTCACAGAGAAATATATGCGATCTGGCGTTTTTCTTTCAGAATCCATTTACGTGAAATTTCTCGCGTTTTCCCTTCTCCGAAATTGACGACACGTAACCGCTTCCAGCGGAGAGATCCAATTTCTAACTTCAGCCCCGCGGGAGAGGAGAACTCCTGCACCACGTCGGATCTCAGTGTAAACCGCAAAGTTAATTATGTCAAAATAAACAATAACAGGAGCCGCAGTGGGAAAGGATCCTCATGCTTGACGGGCAAGGGGGGGGGGATCTTCATTCCACATTTCCTCGCGTGTTCCTCTCTCTTTCTCTCTCTCTCTCTTTCGAACTCTGTATCTCTCTTGATTCCGAAGTCTTTCCAGCAGCGGAGGAATGAAAATTCCAGGGACAGACTCCAGCAGTAAGTTTCCAGGAACTGGAGGTGATCGCTGCGGATTGGTTGAGGAGTACCGGATACGAGATGAGAAGTGAGTTTCCGGTCGCAATCTGGCGACGGCTGTGGGAATAACGAGTAGATGACCGGCAATTACAACTGTTCGTTTCACAGCTGCAGGCTAAACTTCGCAGTTATTCATACACCCGCNTCTCTCTCTCTCTCTCTTTCGAACTCTGTATCTCTCTTGATTCCGAAGTCTTTCCAGCAGCGGAGGAATGAAAATGCCAGGGACAGACTCCAGCAGTAAGTTTCCAGGAACTGGAGGTGATCGCTGCGGATTGGTTGAGGAGTACCGGATACGAGATGAGAAGTGAGTTTCCGGTCGCAATCTGGCGACGGCTGTGGGAATGACGAGTAGATGACCGGCAATTACAACTGTTCGTTTCACAGCTGCAGGCTAAACTTCGCAGTTATTCATACACCCGCNACGAGTAGATGACCGGCAATTACAACTGTTCGTTTCACAGCTGCAGGCTAAACTTCGCAGTTATTCATACACCCGCGGTGCTGTCTGTAATAAGAACGTAATATTTTGCGAAGGCTGTTCACGGTAAACTGAGCACTTCTGAAAACCCTGCTCATTGTACGCACACTGCGTATTCTTTCGCCAGACGTAAAATTAACATCGCCTTGGGCGTGATCATTTTATGCATGCGTCGGTCGAGTGAAACTGTGAAAATATTAGAAAAGTGAATATTTTACAAATTTGCTAACACTGACAAAGAAAACAAAAGAGATAATTTTAGTATTCACGAATCTTTACGTAACCTTTTAGATTCATTGTTAAGACGTGAAACTACTTTCCGTCCGCCATTGCCAACTTAACTGAGCGCATGCCATTCTGTGTGTCAGTCAGAAGACACGCAAGGTAGGGGCAGTGGCATTTTCCATACGTTGGTATCAAAAGTGCTGAAGTAACAGTGAACAGTCAATACTCGGCTGTACGTGGTTGAGCGTGTAATGCAGGTCCACAGTCCTGCAGGGCGTGCCGGAAAACGAGAGGGGCCAATCGCGGAAGTGACAAGAAATCACAGGTATTTCAAGTCTCTCCTAATCACTGCATGAACTCGCAAGATTCTCGGGTCTGTGCTGACTAGAATAGGTGGAATGGAAGTTAAAAAGTACGTTACACAACGAACATAAGAGTTAACAAGTTAATAAGGCTGACTCATCCTTAAAAAAATTGAAGAGTTTTGAAACTACAGCATATATTTCTTTCACGGTTCTTGCAACTACTTTTTGAAGCTTTGCTAAAGACTTACTTTCAGGATATTTCTCCGCCTCATGCAAACATCTTAACTAAGTCTAGACATGGGACAACGCACCGCCTTCGTGCGCACTTAATAATATTTTGCATTGTTACTCTTTCTTACTACGCGTTAACAACACACCTATGTTATCGCTGTTTTTATTCACATTAAGCACAGAGGAAATATTATTATTATTGTATAAAATATAAGTTAATGCTCTGGTCAACCAAATATAATATATTTTTATGTTGACGGAATTATAAAATGCTTGTGAAGCATGACGTGTTTTGGAAACAACCAAACACGTAATACATGGTGGAAANGGGGGGGGGGTTCAAACGTTTGATTCAAAAAGTGTGAAGAAACTGTGAATGTACTATAGCTCTTTTCTACCAAAAATAAAAATGCGTGGTGTGAACGGCGTAACAACTAGCTTACCTGGCCGCTGAAAACATCGGACAATTTTGTATAAAGATATATTCTTTTATAGAACGCCAGTTGTTACACTAACACATTAAAAAAATATTTATTTAGCGTAAGTGGCCTCCAATTATAGCATTTCGTTCAGTGCTACAGTGAGTTTTTACAATGAATTATGTTTATTTTCAGGCAGGAATTTGATTGCAAAACTTATTTTATCGTGATTTTATAAGATTTCAATAAGACTTGAACCAGCTATTAATGAGTAAACATTAAGCTTCCTGAATATGTACGATGGGACAGAACTCTGCCGACAAAATTTGACATGTGATTCAACATTAATAATAGGTAGGAAATAAATACAAGAACAATAACCTCAGTCTTTTCTGGAAGGATGTTACCACACTTCAAAGTTCACCTCAGACCAACATGTATTGCTAGCTGCACTATAAGAATGAAAAATAAAACTGAGTTTCTGGATAATGCATTACTGAACTACCGAGGGAAAACCATGAAATATTGGGTGTCGATATCAACCCCTTCCATAAAGAAAGATGGGTTGGAATTGTGCATCGAAAAGTGTAATTATCTGGTAATTTTTTCATTCTTCCGTTCGGATTACTTATCTCCCGTACACGTCAAACAAACAGTTTGACTTGTGTTTTGTTTACCTTACACCCCACGCACTCTAAAATCGCAGGAGTTAAAACTGCTCTGAATCAGCGAATTTGATTGCAGTTATGTTGTAACTGCTCTATTTGAATCTGTAAAGTTCTACTGATTATTTTATTTGCTGGTTACTCACTTATTCAAAAGTGATTTCTACTAATTCCAGGTGAATTACACATGCCTGGCAGCAAAAATTCAGTGCAATCCACTGATCAGCCAGTACGTAACTACTCGTTAACAGAATATTTATGAAAATGTTTATACTCATTGTAATCGCTGATTCAGATTTAGAGTGCTGCAGTTTTCCAGATCTTATTGTTTAATATTCTATAGACTGTTAATGGTAAATTGAGAACTTTTGAGAGCCCTGCTTAAGGTATACTTTCCTCTCACACGTATCCTTCCGCTATATGTAAAATTAGCATTGCCATGGCCCACGTAACTTTATTCGAGCGCTAGCAAAGGGTAGCGGTGAAATTATTAGGAACGTAAATTTGTAACATAAATGTTAATTCGCACCGTGATGTGCATAAAACAAAGAGAAACAATATTAAATGAATTCACTTTCCAAAAATGTTAACTTCACACTTTTAACACGACGCTAAGACATGGAACTATTTTACTTATCTCGTTGCCAACTTTACATACAGCATGCCAGTCAATACGTATGTCGAAATACAGTGATTTTTTTTTCTACTCTTAGTTTCGAAAGTGCTCACTTAACGCGAACGGGCTATAACAATGAATTGTAACATTTGCAGTGCTCGCTCGATGCCGGCATGCTTGGTCTCTGAGTGGCTGCGTATCCCTGTGGGAGGGGCCCCGTGTCCGATGAACTTCGTTGTTAGGTGTTGCATAAGTGGATTCACAACCATCCTTTGAATCCGCCGGTCCCTGTCCGTCCGAAGGTCACGTGATCTGAAACCAGTCACAGCGAACATTTTTTTTTTTTATCCTCCATCCGTCAAATATTTACCGAACTTTAACTCTCGACGGACGGACGGGATGATCAGCCTACGCTCTCTGACGACATTCCTTAGTGAATACACACTTAGAAATAAAATAAAAGGCGGTGGATCTGTGCTTATTTATCTTTGTTGGTGAATTCAGGAATTTTAAATTTACAAATATTTCTTATAAATTCTTATCACGAAAAAGAATTATCTCTCCAAAGTATTTCTGTCTAGAAAATTTTTCTCCAACCAAAACATATCTCCAACTAAAAAGAGATCACGATGTTAAATTGCCACACTGAAATTTTCCCGTAGAGAAGTATTGAAGGACGAGGAATTGTTGTGAATCGCTTTCAACCGGCGGACAAAAACACAGACNTTAAATTGCCACACTGAAATTTTCCCGTAGAGAAGTATTGAAGGACGAGGAATTGTTGTGAATCGCTTTCAACCGGCGGACAAAAACACAGACGGATTACTGACTGACGGGATGCGACGGACGGTCGTGAGGCCGCCTTGACACTTCCTGATGGTTCAACTGACGTCCGACGGGTATGTGTCTGTCTGCTGATTGTCCGATGACCCCACGCCACGCCATTGTGTATAGTCGGCGTTCTAGATTCGTTGAAGTTTTCACCCCTCGTTCTGAGGTCGGACGTAGGAAAAATTAAACTAGTGATTTCTCGGCGAAATGGACTGGTGCGTGGACACAGAAGCGAAAGCGAAATAAAAATAGATGGGTTCCCACTTATAATAGTGCTTTAAAAATAATGGGGGGATCCTCTAATCCTGCAGTTGACAGACTTCCGGAAGAATAAGGATTCGCGGGGTGAAAACGGGGATGGGAGGGGGGTTACCAATAAACACTCGTGATGCTCAAGCGGTTGCCTCACAAAGAGCAGTTCAAATAAGAACGCTTCCTCCTTCTGTTCCCGATCGAGCGTCTTCCGAAATTCACTTTCCTGCCAATGAGTCTCTCGGCAAGGAAAAATACAAGTTCTCGTCCTGGAGATGTTATCCACATCGNAAATTCACTTTCCTGCCAATGAGTCTCTCGGCAAGGAAAAATACAAGTTCTCGTCCTGGAGATGTTATCCACATCACCTCTGCCCGGTGCGTCAACGGCATCGCAGTGTGTTGCAAGTCCTCGTCCTGGAGATGTTATCTACATCACCTCTGCCCGGTGCGTCAACGGCATCGCAGTGTGTTGCAAGTCCTCGTCCTGGAGATGTTATCTACATCACCTCTGCCCGGTGCGTCAACGGCATCGCAGTGTGTTGCAAGTCCTCGTCCTGGAGATGTTATCTACATCACCTCTGCCCGGTGCGTCAACGGCATCGCAGTGTGTTGCAAGTCCTCGTCCTTTGACAGTGCTACTAAACGTGGCGCCAATTATTTTTACTACGAAAAGAAAGCACACTTAAACCATAGGCCCACTTAAACTCACGGTTGCAGGTGTCGCAAACAAAATATTTTATGACGCGTACCGTAATTAAGTCGACAAAACATTTATTTGGTTGTCACGGCCTATGAGCTGTAGCCCATATGTTCCTCTACAGCAATACGAACCAGTTACGATCTAGACCAGTAGGACGGTTTGCGTATCGTTTACCTACACGCAAGGTCATTGAACTTTGAGCTTCGCAGTGTGCAGTATGGACCAAGTACACTTGCTTAGTGCACACGACTGTGTACACTGTGTCTGAATGTGTTTGTTGAAAACGAATGGTGCTTACAACGTATAAAAACATGTTAGGGAAAAAAGTAACTATTTCGGATGCAGTCTCGAGCTTCGCTGAAAACTGCATCCGAAAACACACCAACTGAGTGCATGTGAAAGTAGGACATAATGCAGAATTTAAAAATGCTTCCATGCAATTAAAAGGTCACAATTTACAGCTAATCGGTGCCTCCTGCATGTCGGAAATGTGGCATACCAATTCAGTTTTTTTTTTTTGCAGAACCCACGTCACCTTCACCCGCGTCATATATTTTGTTCCCTTTAATTTGGCTAGGCAGAATAATTGCCAATAAGCATAAAAAAAATACAAGACGTATGAAAAAAGTTGCTGTAGTGGAGAGTGAATACAGAAGCTATTATGAGAAAGGGTGTGCGAATATTTTAAAATTCAGACATTTACGAATAGAAATTTACGAACTATTTGCATCCGAATTTCAACTAGTTTATTCAAAAATTGTGAATAATTTACATTCCAGTCTTAAGCGATTATTTGACTGATAATATGANAATTTCAACTAGTTTATTCAAAAATTGTGAATAATTTACATTCCAGTCTTAAGCGATTATTTGACTGATAATATGACATGCCTACTCATATTATATAGTGCATTGTATATTATTAATGGTTACATTTTGGAACATATTTTTTAGATATCAATAAGCAGAAATTCATCTTCTTAAAATGATATACTGCAATAGAAGTTGTACCATTTTTGTGGAAACGTTTTGTTGCGTGAGCAGTGAAATAANCTTCTTAAAATGATATACTGCAATAGAAGTTGTACCATTTTTGTGGAAACGTTTTGTTGCGTGAGCAGTGAAATAACTGAAATGAAATGATTACTGATATCTACTGGACTTCAAAACTAATCGCATGTCTTTCTATAATTTTACTATTTTATTCAAAATTTTTCTAACATCAAAATCCACTACTTGCACTCCCCTTATTATGAGTAAAAATCTCTTAATATCCAGAAGCACAGAAAAGTATTGATACGTTTGGCACCAGAATTAGTTTCTATCTCTTATGCAGGTGCATTTTGAGGCTAGAGCGAGTGCATTTGCTCTGAAGGAATCCGGGCCTGTAATAAACATTCGACTACAGAGTTTCCAAATAATGTACAATGAGTAGAGACCTGAAAAATTCGCGAGTTCAATGACCTGCAGGCTAGACTCTACAGTCTTATGTACAAATATTATCATATCAACTGCACATTGGTTGTCTGCTGTCACAGTGGTAGGCGACAATTGTACACCGTTCTCCAGGAAGTGTCAAACACCGCGTGGACCAATGGCTAAAGTTATATAAACTCACGTGTTTTGAATACTAGCTTGTCCCAAAATGAATCCGCGAATTCTTCAGGTAATGAGTTGTCATTGCTGTCAGTCAATCGAATGAAAAATGTCGTTAGAGCATGTAGAATGTTGTGGGTATCAAATTGATCCTAAATAAATGCTCGACATTTTTGGGACTCTGTTAAAGGTACAAGGCATTTCTCTTGTGTGTTTTGCAAGCTTATTTCAAATACGGGGACATGTTTAAATTTTGATAATTTTTACCAAATGTAGTGTGGACAGGGTTAGTATAAAATTTTTCTTCTGCTTTATATAAGAACACTAAATACCATCTAAAATTACTTTTGGTCTCTAAGTCATACGAAACCTATAATTAAAACTTAACTGGCCCAATTCACCTGGCAAGTCCTTCGGATGGCAGCGAGAAACCATTGCACAGTACAGCATGTATCTCTGGTGTAGTGCGAACAAACACAACGGTGGTAAGTGGTTCAACGGAGTGCATAACACGGTGTTGCTACAGTAGTAGATATAAGGCGAATGATTTCTAACTTGCCTGTAATGCCAATTTATGTGTAGCGAACTAACAGTGTAAGCAAAGAATTTTGTAAAATCAACCCAAGGAAAAATAGTTGTTGCTCTTACACCAATACATAACTTTCCAGGCACTTAGGCACATTGGTGGAACAGATACTGATGTTAATAACAGTGACAATACATTTGTTATACAAGTGTCTCAGAGTCAGGTAAGTTATGTATTTGTGTCCTTTATGTATACATAGGTATGGTTAGCAAGGTTTGATACCAACCCTTGGAGCAGTATTTTGAAATNTAACCCTTGGAGCAGTATTTTTAAATAGTTCTTTTGGGCATCATATATTAATCAATTAATGTACACGATATTTTATTTTGGAATACTCTTACTGACCTTGTTTCTCTCAGCGTGAAGGTGCGTGGAACCTTCCAGAAGGCCAGGAAGACTGGTATAAAAGTACGAGAGGCCTCATAGCCAAGCATTGATGAGAGGAGTGGAGTTTTTACGCCAGTCGGGAGTCTGGGCGATTGAGCGACGTTAAGCGATAGACGACGAGCTAGAAGAGCAACGAGTAGAACTGGAAATGGCCTGCAGGAGGGAAATCTGTGACTGCGAGCATCAGATCGGTGAAGAGTGCGACTGGCAGGCTGGACTATTGGACTGTATGCGTGAGTGAAATACATTACTAATGATGGCAGTAGTTAGACTGAACGTGTGTTAGTGATGTGTATGAATTAGTTGACTTTAAGTAAACAGACATTAAGAAGGACGTTGACTAGAGTTGAAATATACATTAAATGTTTTGCTCACTGAGAAATAAAAAGAGTAATAGTGGAGATATACTAATGCTGTAAAAAATATCCGTGAAAATAAATTTAAAATCAAATCTTGTTCTTTCATTTTTATTAAAACCTCCATCCCTAAAGAACTCAGATACGCCCCTTGTGTGCATCTTGTATAACTATGTATAAGCGAGGCATGTAACATCAATTGGTTAATACTTGACATTTGTTCTTCATCTCCTCTTTGCGCGACTATCCCCGCGCTTGCTGCCTCAAAGTCACTTGCACTCCGGTTGTAACTAGTTCGTGTGACGTCATACTTTGATAGCGTACATGGCGCGAGTGCACAAGTAGCGCAAATCACTCGGCTCCGTGTCATTAAAGAAGAAGCAACACTGCATCAGTGCCGGCTCAGCACTTTGAACCAATCGCTAAACTGTATCGCCTGTGTGGGAGTTTATATAGGGAGACGTCCACCATGCCAAGAAGATGCTACAGAAGGAGAAGATACTTGACAGGAAAGATTTTCAGGAACATTGCTGAAGCAGATAATCATGTTAGTAAACATATGGTATACATATGGTATACAAATTCCTGTAAATTATCTCGAGTGTCTCAGAGTCAGGTAAGTTATGTATTTGTGTCCTTTATGTATACATAGGTATGGTTAGCAAGGTTTGATACCTAACCCTTGGAGCAGTATTTTTAAATAGTTCTTTTGGGCATCATATATTAATCAATTAATGTACACGATATTTTATTTTGGAATACTCTTACTGACCTTGTTTCTCTCAGCGTGAAGGTGCGTGGAACCTTCCAGAAGGCCAGGAAGACTGGTATAAAAGTACGAGAGGCCTCATAGCCAAGCATTGATGAGAGGAGTGGAGTTTTTACGCCAGTCGGGAGTCTGGGCGATTGAGCGACGTTAAGCGATAGACGACGAGCTAGAAGAGCAACGAGTAGAACTGGAAATGGCCTGCAGGAGGGAAATCTGTGACTGCGAGCATCAGATCGGTGAAGAGTGCGACTGGCAGGCTGGACTATTGGACTGTATGCGTGAGTGAAATACATTACTAATGATGGCAGTAGTTAGACTGAACGTGTGTTAGTGATGTGTATGAATTAGTTGACTTTAAGTAAACAGACATTAAGAAGGACGTTGACTAGAGTTGAAATATACATTAAATGTTTTGCTCACTGAGAAATAAAAAGAGTAATAGTGGAGATATACTAATGCTGTAAAAAATATCCGTGAAAATAAATTTAAAATCAAATCTTGTTCTTTCATTTTTATTAAAACCTCCATCCCTAAAGAACTCAGATACGCCCCTTGTGTGCATCTTGTATAACTATGTATAAGCGAGGCATGTAACATCAATTGGTTAATACTTGACATTTGTTCTTCATCTCCTCTTTGCGCGACTATCCCCGCGCTTGCTGCCTCAAAGTCACTTGCACTCCGGTTGTAACTAGTTCGTGTGACGTCATACTTTGATAGCGTACATGGCGCGAGTGCACAAGTAGCGCAAATCACTCGGCTCCGTGTCATTAAAGAAGAAGCAACACTGCATCAGTGCCGGCTCAGCACTTTGAACCAATCGCTAAACTGTATCGCCTGTGTGGGAGTTTATATAGGGAGACGTCCACCATGCCAAGAAGATGCTACAGAAGGAGAAGATACTTGACAGGAAAGATTTTCAGGAACATTGCTGAAGCAGATAATCATGTTAGTAAACATATGGTATACATATGGTATACAAATTCCTGTAAATTATCTCGTCCACATAATAATGCGAATTCCATAGGTATCCAGGTACATTGTTCGGAGGAAATAATTTTTTTATAATTTAAAATATATGTGTTCATTTAACTGAGAACCATTAGCTTTATGAAGGATGCAGTGGGTAAGAAGTGGGGTGCATTTTATTCACGTGAACCATTTAACTATTTTACCAGTTGCCACAAACCAAGGTGGGTTCTCTCGTTCCATATTCCTCAACTGCATGCACGAGCAAGAGGTACAGGACCTCCCACGTCTAACATGTCTGGTAATAAAGGCGGATCCAGTACGTATCTTATACTATTCTTCAACTTTGCAGACATGTAACAGGTGCATACTGCGTGCCACATATCTGCGACCCAGGACGACGGTTACAAGCAGGCACGTCTATCAGCCGCTGTCTCTTGGACTGGGGTACGGAGGAAGTGCAAGCAAACTAAGAACACGGCGAGGAATTCTTCCTACCAAAGGACATGGAAATATCAACCCCGACAATCTCAGCACTGCGAAGATGAAATAAGGTTTTAAAGAGCAAAGAATCTATGAAATGTAATATTTATAAGTCTATTTAGTGCTTATAGCGAAAGCAGAGACTATAGTGGTGAACTCTCGTCGACGGCAGTGGATGCCTTTGAATACATCAGACGGGAAAAGCGAAAAGCGACCAATACGTAGATTTTTTTTTTTTGTTATTCTTTGCATAATGTGGCAAAATGTAACCCTCGTGGTTACACCCTCACCCCCCCCCCTTTTACATTCAGTCTAATAGATT
>NQII01001215.1:617589-628500 GCA_002778355.1 Clitarchus hookeri
TTTTACATTCAGTCTAATAGATTCCAGGAATCGTCAGCGGCATTCCCCTCCTCGTAAAGTTGCTCACATATCTGGCGCGCAGTATACGTAGTTAACATTGAACCAGTGGCATCAAGGATGCATCGGATGAGATGTAGTCTGGATTTGGTACAATTGAACCATTTAACTTTATCGTCACTTGCCACCTGCCTAAAAGGCTACAAAATTTTCATTTTCCTCAATTGTACAAACAAGCCCGAGGAACAGAACTCCCGATATCTTCACTTGCGGGTAATCAAGACGGGTCAAGTACGTAATTTTCAATTCCTAAACACTGGATGCATGCGTAAGCAGCAAAACATTCGTTACCTTCCCTTGCTGTCAACCGAGAAGGGGCCGACGACTTCCGTATTTCTCAACTGTACTTGCAAGCCAGAGGAACAGAACCGCCGATGTCTACCCTCGCTGGTATTCTAGATGGGCCAAGTACGCACTTTCCCTATTCCTCGATTGCACATACGGGATGAATCACCTAAAACTTGCACCGCAAATATTTCTGAAATTGAAGCTGCTATTGTTAAGCTGGTTTCAGAGAATTTAAGTTTAGACAAGGGCTCATAATTGTAGTCCAAACACAGATCTTAATACTCAATTAAATGAGTATTTCTTATACACAGTTACATTTAAAAAAAAATGAAACAATGCCTTTTCTCAACAAGGAAATTAAACTAGATGAAATTAGAATTTCAGTAGTGTTTTATGCAGGATTCTAGTGCAAGGAGTTTAAGTGGTATCATAATTTGGCAATTTTAATACCGACAATTGTCTGCTCCATTTAACTGCTCAGTTACTAGGCTCCATTATCCGTATTCATGTTTAGAATCTGTTTCCATTACACTGATTACATTGGGACCTCCTTATCAGTAATTCGTGATAGTTCATACTACCTAGACGCGGGACGTGCTAGAAGATGGCATTCACTAATTCCGGAAAAGCCGACATGATCACGGTGTACGGCGAATGTAGGAAGAATGCATTTCGTTCTTGTAATGTGTACGCTGAACAATATCCCAACAGACGTCAGCCATCTCGACAGTTATTTGCGAACCTCTTCGAATAATTACGGGAAAATGGAAGCGCGATAACTCGAGAACGTAACATAAACAAACGGGTGACCGGAGAAGAGGGTGAAAGTAATGTCCTGGCTGACGTTGCTTTAAGTCCGCAAGTTACTTCCGTGCAATTGCAAGAGGGAGTGGCATGAGTCTGGCAAGTGTACTACACCGTCATATTACGTCAGCACGTAANACTTCCGTGCAATTGCAAGAGGGAGTGGCATGAGTCTGGCAAGTGTACTACACCGTCATATTACGTCAGCACGTAAACCACTTGCATAAAAATCCTGCAAAAAAGAAAACACCACTGACATAATATCCTCTGGTTTTATTTTCTTTGTGTGAAAATCTTAACTCTGTTCAGGAAATACACATTCTAACGAGTATTAGAAATCTGTGTCCGGGCTGGTATTGTAAGCCCTCGTCTGAACTTCAATTCTTTGAAACCAGCTCATCGGCAGCGACTTCCGTTTCCGAGATATCTGCGGCGCAAGTTCGAGGTGGTTCGCCCGGCGCATGCAAGAGCCACTAAACCTCCAGCATCGTTCCTCGCCGGTAAACCGAGGCAGGCCAGCCATTTGCGTATTCCTCACCTGTGCACGCACGCAAGAGGCGCAGGATCTCCGGCATCGCCCCGCGCTGCTAACAACGGAAGGAGGGGGAGGGGGAGGGGCGACGTTCTCGTATTCNGAATAGCAGTTCGCGGGGTCCTCTGGGAATCGGGCCACTCGAGGGTGGAATTCCGCCGCCAACGGCGAAACTCGGCGTGGTATTAAACGGAACGGCTGGCACACACGAACATACAAGCCACGTATTTGGAGGCACATCTTGGTTTTGACGGTCTTCCTTCCCTTCCTCTGCACCCTTAATATTATAATATATCAATTTTATTTTAGTGGTGCTATAAAGTCTGTACTTAATGCCTGAAGGCTAAACAGCAAAAGGATTACATACTTTAACTTTAATCGTAGGCCCCGAATTCCCGTTTCCAGAAGGAGGGCAAATCTCAGACTATCTGTAACCATTTTCACATTCAGTTTAATATTATTTCTCTCTCTCTCTTTCTCTCTTTCTTAATAGCACACACTGTTTTACGTTTGCACTANACATTCAGTTTAATATTATTTCTCTCTCTCTCTTTCTCTCTTTCTTAATAGCACACACTGTTTTACGTTTGCACTATTGGAACAGTTACTTTAGTGTAGGCCAAATTTTTAAGCAGTATGACTTACAAATTTTTAAGGAAACAAACTATTAGAAGTTTGCTTTCAGCAACAATGCAATTTGTAAAACCATCCTTACAATTAAACTTTCAAAAATAACTATTAAAACATTTTAAATACCACACTTTGCACATCTTAAGTGCGTAGGAAATCTGGACACACTATACGTCCCTTTCGAAGCAATTGGAACTATGGTTCACACACACAGATTAGTTTTATTTTCACTGAAATATACGTATTAAGTTTTAAAAATTAAACGAAATTGTAATTTAAGCTGTGAAACTGCTATATTTTGTTGTTGTAATAGTTGTAAATGAATATTATAATTAAAAAAGAATGAGACGAACAGTATATCATAAGTTGTAAATACATATATATTACCGACTGAAGTAGTGGCCGACCATTATCAGTTAAGCCACGTGGCGAAGTCCCTGCTAGCCGAAAAATCTGTGGGGGATGGGGATTGATAGTGACCACCTTCTTGCCATCCTACCCCTTACTTGGCGCTTGTGAGGGGAAGCGGTGGCTGAGCGGTTAGCCTGCTTGCCTCCCACTAAGGCGAAAACGGGCTCAATCCCTTGCCGGGTCACTCCCGGATTTTCGCACGTGGGAATCGTGCCAGACGATGCCGTTGGTCGGCGGGTTTTCTCGGGGTTATCCTGTTCCCCCAGTCCCTTGCATTCGCGCGCTGCTCCGTACGCACGTCGCTTCAACCTCGTCGGTTCTTAATACTCCCGAGGTGGAAACCCGTTTAAACCTCTCCACTCTCCTCTTCGTGTGATCCACGCTCTCCCATCGTCCACTGGTTGTAGCTGCATCNTACGCACGTCGCTTCAACCTCGTCGGTTCTTAATACTCCCGAGGTGGAAACCCGTTTAAACCTCTCCACTCTCCTCTTCGTGTGATCCACGCTCTCCCATCGTCCACTGGTTGTAGTTGCATCCTCACGACGCCCTTCCGTTTTCCCTTTGTTCGGTAGTGATGGGTAGGACTAGTGACTTTCCGCGTAAAAATCTGAGCACACAGTAGACTTCAATACTATATACACACCTCAGCTGTTGTCATACCTCAATTGGCTGCTGGTGCCGTGTCCGTCTTTGACCAAGCCACTCAGGACCAAGTAACTCCGACACCGAACCTTCGCGATTCGTGCGCAACCGGTTNGTGTCCGTCTTTGACCAAGCCACTCAGGACCAAGTAACTCCGACACCGAACCTTCGCGATTCGTGCGCAACCGGTTAACACGAGCCAGAACATATTTTAGCCAATCAAAGAAGCTGGATGACCCTACAGTGCTTTGGACTGTATCTTGTCTCGAAATATTTTCGCGAAATATCACTGCCCCTAGTGATGGGTCGTTGGCGTACAATTCGTTCAAATTTAAATAATAATAGAGTGAACGAAATCACATAATTCTTTCGCTACAAAACAAATCGATTTTTTGAGTAAATTCAAAAGTAGAACACGAGCCGAAAGAACGTTAAAGGTTGCGAGGATGAAAGATTCAGAAAGTTGGATTCGTTCGTAAAAGAATCCGGAGTCAAGAGTCATCAAAGCCTGTAAAAAAAAAAAGTGCGAAGATATGGGATTGGCCTTCACAACAAGTATCGTACTATTATCTACTATCTATCTTAATAGATAGCTTGACACCCAACAATGTCAAATAGTAATTTAGAATTTCAAAATTTATATACCCGTACACAAAATCTTCCGCAAAAATTAAATAAAAATTCCGTTGGCAATCGTTTTTAATTAAGAGAATAAAAGATAAAGACTGCGTAAATGGAGAAAGATCCGCAAACTGGAAGCAGAGGAAACGAATACCCGAAAGGGAGAACGAGTCATGACTCTGGATAAATACAGTACAAAGAGAACGAAAATAACGAAATGAACGATTTTTTTTCAACGGATGTCTACACTGAACTGATCCCAAAGAATCGATTCGTCCAGCTGAATCGTTCTGCCCGTGGTCGCGCACCACCACACCGTCCCATCTTCGAGAAGCAGGCGCGTGCTTGGGCGTAAAATGGCGTGGCGGGCCATTTGACGTGACCGAGGTCTCTCGAAACTACCTTGCGCCCGGAGTAGTGTAACTTGGGCAGTTCGGGAGCAGGACACCAGCGCAGAGCAGGTGAGTGTTGTACATCCGCGATTACTTCGACATTTCTGGAGCCCTGCTTAAGTTTTACTTTCAAACAATTCCTCCACCTCATGCAAGCAAAGCTTAGCTAAGTCCAGAGAATTACACAAAATGACACTCACCTTAATAATAATAATTTACACGAGAACTATTTTATTCGAGGCATTACCAATACATTTAGACCTGAAAAATTCGCGAGTACAATGACCTGCAGGCTAGACCAGTGGTTCCCAACCTTTTATGAGGTGTCGCCCCTTAGTGGAAGACAACTCACCCCTGTCGCCCCCCTTNTGTCCGTCTTTGACCAAGCCACTCAGGACCAAGTAACTCCGACACCGAACCTTCGCGATTCGTGCGCAACCGGTTGACACGAGCCAGAACATTTTTTTAGCCAATCAAAGAAGCTGGATGACCCTGCAGTGCTTTGGACTGTATCTTGTCTCGAAATCTTTTCGCCAAATATCACTGCCCCTAGTGATGGGTCGTTGGCGTACAATTCGTTCAAATTTAAATAATAATTGAGTGAACGAAATCACATGATTCGTTCGCTACAAAACAAATCGATTTTTTCGGTAAATTCAAAAGTAGAACACGAGCCGAAAGAACGTTAAAGGTTGCGAGGATGATAGATTCAGAAAGTTGGATTCGTTCGTAAAAGAATCCGGGGTCAAGAGTCATCAAAGCCTGTAAAAAAAAAAGTGCGAAGATATGGGATTGGCCTTCACAACAAGTATCGTACTATTATCTACTACCTATCTTAATAGATAGCTTGACACCCAACAATGTCAAATAGTAATTTAGAATTTCATAGTTTATATACCCGTACACAAAATCTTCCGCAAAAAATTAAATAAAAATTCCGTTGGCAATCGTTTTTAATTAAGAGAATAAAAGATAAAGACTGCGTAAATGGAGAAAGATCCGCAAACTAGAAGCAGAGGAAACGAATACCCGAAAGGGAGAACGAGTCATGACTCTGGATAAATACAGTACAAAGAGAACGAAAATAACGAAATGTACGATTTTTTTTCAACGAATGTCTACACTGAACTGATCCCAAAGAATCGATTCGTCCAGCTGAATCGTTCTGCCCGTGGTCGCGCACCACCACACCGTCCTATCTTCGAGAAGCAGGCGCGTGCTTGGGCGCAAAATGGNTATCTTCGAGAAGCAGGCGCGTGCTTGGGCGCAAAATGGCGTGGCGGACCATTTGACGTGACCAAGGTCTCTCGAAACTACCTTGCGCCCAGAGTAGTGTAACTTGGGTAGTTCGGGAGCAGGACACCAGCACAGAGCAGGTGAGTGTAGTACATCCGCGATTACTTCGACATTTCTGGAGCCCTGCTTAAGTTTTACTTTCAAACAATTCCTCCACCTCATGGAAACAAAGTTTAGCTAAGTCTAGAGAATTACACAAAATGACACTCACCTTAATAATAATAATTTACACGAGAACTATTTTATTCGAGGCATTGCCAATACATAGAGACCTGAAAAATTCGCGAGTACAATGACCTGCAGGCTAGACTCTACAGTCTTATGTACAAATATGCTGATGTCAACTGCGCATTGGTTGTCAGCTGTCGCAGTGGTAGGCGACAATTGGACACCGTTCTCCAGGAGGTGTCAAACAGTCAAACACCGCGTGGACCAATGGCTTAAGTTATATAAACGCACGTATTTTGAATCCTAGCTTGTCCCAAAATGAATAAGCGAATTCTTCAGGTCCCTACCAATACACCAATTATTCATATATTTTATTGATATNAGCTTGTCCCAAAATGAATAAGCGAATTCTTCAGGTCCCTACCAATACACCAATTATTCATATATTTTATTGATATAAATTACAAACGATATAATAAAATCTATGCGTAAAATAGAAGTAACGGTTCAATTTAACAAGTAATAAAATAATTTCATGTTTGCAGAAGTATAAAATTCTTGTGATACAACATTTATAGGAAACAAACAAACACGTGGTACAGGAGGTAAATTTTCAAAGGTTTGATTAAAAAAATTCGAAGAAACCGCGAATAGGCTATATACAGTAATGAGACAGCCATTTGTCCCGCACAAACTCCAACAACACCCCCCCCCCNACTCATATAAGCGTCGCTAGCCAGGCAAAACGTCTGATAGCCATTCACCAAACAGCGCCTGGTAACCTACTCGCCAGCTGGTGGCCCGGCCAATAGTAAACATTTTGCAGCGCGCTGTGGCCAATCGAACACAAGACCCGTTCCCAGATACGGGCACAGCCATTCCAGAAGTATTTTCACCTACATCAAAGGAACTGTCATGCCGTTTTATATCTGTGCACTTTTATACTCGGTGATACTATCATGAGAAGTTAGGAGGAGAGGTCGTTGTCGGCGCTGAAAATCGTTATCTTGAACTCCGATGAAGGTGAAAAGAGGTTAAAATGGAGTTTCGGCTGAATGCAAGGGCGAGGAAAATGGGAGCGCCACAAGAAAACCTGCCAGCTGATGGCAACTTCCGCCTCGAATCATACGTGTTAAAATCCGGGTGATCCCGTCGGGAATCGAACCCAGTTTGCTTTGGTGATGGCGAGTAGTCTGATTATTACACCACCACGCCTCCTTTTACAATGAGGATTGAGGATAAAGTTGGCCAGGTTTATCTGCTTCATTGTCCCGGTTGGATGTCTGCCATGTTGAGTCCCGGTTGGACGTCTACCGTGTTGAGTACAGGACGAGTATTTTAATGTTCTTAACAAATTCATGAAATCGACACAGGTTACCTTGAATAATTTTCCTCGATTCCTTCAGAAACGTTTGGCAGGTTCTCCCGTTTGTACAAGGCAGCAGAGTGTCAACCTAGCA
The DNA here is from genome assembly GCA_002778355.1 of Clitarchus hookeri. NCBI lineage: Eukaryota > Metazoa > Arthropoda > Insecta > Phasmatodea > Phasmatidae > Clitarchus > Clitarchus hookeri. Next base: position 624,893 of record NQII01001215.1, read on the forward strand.
GTGAATAATGACTTCACGATGTTTGGTTATGTAGACACGTCANCGTTTGTACAAGGCAGCAGAGTGTCAACCTAGCAGTGAATAATGACTTCACGATGTTTGGTTATGTAGACACGTCGTTGTGAAACACATCGAGTTAGCAGTAAATAGGGTTACCCGATTTTTCGCGATATACGTTTTCCTGTCTGTTTGCGTTTCAGAAGACGTTATCTCAGAAACACGTTCACGATTAGACTGTTTTGTATGTGCATTAGGTTCATGCTCGTGTACCTCACTTGTTCGGAACAAGAGTTTACAATGACGTTCTGACTGGCCCAGTCAAACACTACATCATCTCCTGCGCTGAGATAACCGACCAATAGCCGAAGAATACCTGAAAGTGCGCTGGTAGTATAACAAAGTCTTGTCGGTATGGANCGCTGAGATAACCGACCAATAGCCGAAGAATACCTGAAAGTGCGCTGGTAGTATAACAAAGTCTTGTCGGTATGGAATTATTTTCGTGAAACTCAGGTTTCTTAGAGTACAGCCGGTGGATTCCGTGCCATTCAGAATGCTACGGAAACTTCAAATTCGATATACAGATGCACAAAGATCGATCTTCGTATCGATCAGTATCTTTTGAAATCACATAACGAATTCGTCTGACCCGGAGCCCTTATTTGGAAAGTGACATTCTGTATTCCGCACGCAGAGCAGTAAAACAACAGTAGTGCCCGACGCGACGGATGAAACGGCAGAGACTGCAGTCGTCTCCGCTACTTAAGAGTGGACGTGCTGATCAGATCTTACACGAGACGTAGATTTTTATACGCCGGGGCGAACGATCATTCTCCGAACCGGACAACTCCATTTCTGATCGAATCGTTCTGCTTCGCCGTCTGTCTTGATCACTCCGGGAAGATGCGGCCCGCTTTACGTCGGGGTTTTAAAAAAAGAAACAAATAAAAGGGATACGCAATAAACAGAACTTACGCAGTAAGCATTCAACCCTAAACAGCAGTCTTCCAGAATTCAACTGACGCAACAGAGATAGCTTAAGTTCGACCAGTAGAAACNAATTCAACTGACGCAACAGAGATAGCTTAAGTTCGACCAGTAGAAACGCATCTTGGTGTATGGCGCGTTCGATCAAAACGGAAACAGTTATTTATTTGTTCGTACTTTGGTTTTTGGCNGAAACGCATCTTGGTGTATGGCGCGTTCGATCAAAACGGAAACAGTTATTTATTTGTTCGTACTTTGGTTTTTGGCGCTTGTTTTATTTTTTACTAACCAAGTTGGTACAAATTAACATTTTGGCGTGTAACGTAAAACAAACATTTTCAAATCCATTCAAGTGCATGCTTTTAGTTGACTTGCCAAATGTAATCCTTCCAAAATACATCCAGTGCAGCAAGGAGGAGCAACTACGTTATGCTGTACTTGGTTGGAGTCAATGCGTTGGAANCTTCCAAAATACATCCAGTGCAGCAAGGAGGAGCAACTACGTTATGCTGTACTTGGTTGGAGTCAATGCGTTGGAAACATTTATAGCCCTTACCTGTTCCTGCTTGCTTTCTTAAGTTATTTGATTGCGTTAACGTTTTTTAATCGTTGGCTTTTTGCGTCACTTCCCATGTGGAATTCGAGTAAAGCGGTGATGGATCGCGAGATTTCGTAAGAGGTAAAGGTATAAAAAATAACTACAGCGTATTTCTTCTCCAGAAGTATTTTACTCTTGCGCCTGTGTAGTGCAGCAAATCCAAGAGAGAGGGAGAGAGAGAGAGGGGGGGGAGTACATTCCAGTGAAGTTTCTTTACGACGAGGGTTTTATATTGCGGGGTCAGTCTTCACCCACCAGGACATTCACAAGGATGTGTGTGGGTTTGTATAAAGTTTCAGTAGAGGAGACAGTTGGAGGTTGCAGAGGGGTGCAAGGGGAAGGGTGGGCATTGACCGGTGTCGCTTTCTCTGCTGGTTGGCTGTTTATACATGCAGAACCCGCGTTTATTTACGGTTGGGATAGTGTTTGTGTAGGAATTAATCTCATAGCCAATCCACGGTTTGTTCACAATTCTTGAATCAAACTTTTGGAAAATCACTTCGTCTACGACGTGTGCTTCCTAAATAAGCTATGTACCACAAACATTTTATACTTGTGTTATCATTTAAGTCCCTTGTGTTTGGTAAAATTTGACTTTAATTATATTTTATCTATACATTATCATATTTAATTTAATAATTGATATGGATTAAATACATAGAACATAGGTGTATTGGTAATGCCTAGTAATAAATACCTTTGCAAAATATCATTACTCTGAGTGCGCNAAATACATAGAACATAGGTGTATTGGTAATGCCTAGTAATAAATACCTTTGCAAAATATCATTACTCTGAGTGCGCAAGAATGCAATGCGTTCTCCCTTCTGAGTAATTTTCTAGACTCGGTTAAGCTTTGTGGGTTCGAGGCGGAGGAATATCCTGGAAGTAGATCATGAGCAGTTGGGAGCAACCGTGAATGGACTATACAGTAAATTCCTATTGCCCTAGGGAAAAAAACTATTCAAATGCATCTGTAGTTTATTTAATTATTCAGATCGCCTGGAAGAACAGAAAAAAACATCTTAATTATCGCCCTATAGTTACATTNAAAAACATCTTAATTATCGCCCTATAGTTACATTACAATTATAAAACACTAGCTAACCGGTCCGGCTTCACCCGGTAACAATTTAGTTTTTACAGCGATACATTGAAAGACAAAAAATGGTTACTGTGGGTCACCCTTAAAAGATAAACATATGCTTTTGCGGAATTTTCTGTACACCTTTTTGACAGCTACAATTCTGCAGTGCAGTAATTTGATGTATCTCTTATGGTTTAGTCAGCGCAAGCCATATAAGCGCCCTAAAAGCGGGGGTTTTTACGAGCTATAGCCAACTCGCGGTTCCTTCACACTTTCTGAATCAAATTTTTACAAAATCACCCTATGTATGGCGTGTTTGAACATATATTATAAATGTTTTACACTTGCAATAACATCCAAGTACCTCATTTTTGGTTAAACTGAATTTTTGCTTCTATTATATATATATATATATTAATAACAGTTTTTAATTTATAATTAATTTGGATAAAAAAGAGAAACTATGTGCTCTGGTAATGCCTATTAGAAAATGTTTCTTATGCAAAATATTATTACACTGAGTGCGTATGAATGCAGCGCGTTGCCTCCCTTCGGTGTAATTATCTATACTTGGTTAAGCTTTCTTTACTTGAGGCGGAGGGATATTATGGAAGTAGAACTTTAGCTGGGCTTCAGAAATGTTGGAAGTAACCGTGAACAATCTATAGACTCTGATTTATATTCCCGTCTGTAATGCGCGTATTTTAGTGTAAGACAAGGCTAATACGATTGTTTCTCAGAGTAATGTTTGTGTATAAAATACCTGACACGAGCTACTTAACACAGCATAGGGACATTCAGAACAACTTAGTCTTTATTGGGAGATGCGGTGGCGCAGTAGAAAGAGCGCTCCCCTCCCACCTAGGCGAACCGGGTTCGATTCTCGGCGGGCATTCTCCCACGTGGTGATCGTGCCGGACTCTGCCGCTGGGTTTT
>NQII01001215.1:628547-648950 GCA_002778355.1 Clitarchus hookeri
TTAGCATTCCGGCGCTGCTCCATACTCAACCTCCCTTCACCTTCATCGGTTCTCAACGCCCCGATGTTAAACGCCGCCAAAAACTCGCAACACCTCTTAAAAAATATAGAGTCACAATTGAAAGGAACAAAGTTTATTTGGAGCAATCAAATTAATTGTTTGTATATGGGCAATACAATATTTGGTTTTTTGAAACCAAATTATTTTGTTTTTTCTTATTTGGTTGTCCCAAACCAAGAATTGGTTGGCGCAACGAGATATTGGTTTGTCTCTACGTTCATTAGAACAGTTTCGGTTAATATGGAAATAACTTTGAAGCCCTACTGAAATTAGAACCGAGACCAGCTGTTGCAGAGCGCCATGCTTTGGCAACTTCAGCTANAATAACTTTGAAGCCCTACTGAAATTAGAACCGAGACCAGCTGTTGCAGAGCGCCATGCTTTGGCAACTTCAGCTGAAGTCACTTCTGTCTGAAGTCTCACATGTACCCTGAAGCTGTTTCGAGTGTTCAAGGCTTAGGAGCGAGGGGGCGATAAGGGTGGCACTTACACGCGCGTTTAGCGCCCCACCGCCCCTACGTGAAAGACGCTTCACTGGCTAGTACTTTTATACCACCTCTGAAGGAAACTGCACAGGCAGCGTCTAGAAATGCTAGATTTTTACTGTCACGAATNAATAACTTTGAAGCCCTACTGAAATTAGAACCGAGACCAGCTGTTGCAGAGCGCCATGCTTTGGCAACTTCAGCTAAAGTCACTTCTGTCTTAAGTCTCACATGTACCCTGAAGCTGTTTCGAGTGTTCAAGGCTTAGGAGCGAGGGGGCGATAAGGGTGGCACTTACACGCGCGTTTAGCGCCCCATCGCCCCTACGTGAAAGACGCTTCACTGGCTTGCAGTGTTTCCGTCGTTGCGCTGAACTTGCAAGTTAAATACGTAACTGCGGGACTTCACTACACGCGATGAAAACCTGCTGATTTAACAACAGACGCATGCTAGTACTTTTATACCACCTCTGAAGGAAACTGCACAGGCAGCGTCTAGAAATGCTAGATTTTTACTGTCACGAATTTTTTTTCTCTTTTACTAGATACTCTTAATAAACGGGTGGAATATGGAAATGAACACCGGGGCGCAATGGTCCCACGTGAATGGAGGTTGTATTGAATAATTATACAGATTGTACACTGTATATGAAAAAGATCACAGGGTCGTACACCTATTTACAGGGGCTACAGAGTGTCCTGAACAACAATGTCAGTATCTTGTGTAGCCTCCCTTAGCGACGATGCGGTCCTGCTGTCGTGCGTAGAGACGACCATAAAGGTGTCGGATGTAATCTTGGGGATTAGTGTTCCACGCTAATTCCACCTGTTGTTGCAATTGGTGGAGGTTTGTTGCCGGTATTGCGGACCGCACCAAACGGAGTCCTACCATGTCCCACACGCGTTCAATGGGGGACAGGTCGGGTGATCGTGCTGGCCAAGAGAGTTGACGGACACCTTCGAGAGCGCATTGGGTAACACTAGACGTGTGNAATTGGTGGAGGTTTGTTGCCGGTATTGCGGACCGCACCAAACGGAGTCCTACCATGTCCCACACGCGTTCAATGGGGGACAGGTCGGGTGATCGTGCTGGCCAAGAGAGTTGACGGACACCTTCGAGAGCGCATTGGGTAACACGAGACGTGTGTGCACGGGCATTGTCCTGGAACAGGACATCTCCTTCGCTTTGTAGGAACTGCAACACAATGGGATGGACGATGTTCTGAATGTAGCCTGTCACTGTTCCGTGTTCCCTCAACAATCACCAAAGGCGTCCGGTCGTTGTAGGCTATTGTCCCCCAGACCATGATGCCAGGAGTTGGTCCTGTATGTCGCTGCCGTATACACTCTGGTTGTTGCCGCTCTCCTGGTCGACGCCGCACTCGCGAACGTCCATCACTGCTGCAAAGGCAGAATCTGCTCTCATCACTAAACACAACTTCGCGCCATTCATCCCTCCAGTTGCGTCGTTCGCGACAACATCCGAGGCGGCCTGCACGGAGATGAGGTGTGAGAGGAAGCCTGGCGAGCGGCAGCCTAGATCGTAGCCCAGCGTCCAGCACTCTGTTGTAGATGGTCCTAGCTGACACCCTGGGTGCAGCAGTGGCCCTAATCTGTGCGGTGGTCGCCGTGCGATCAGCAATGGCTGCTCGTGTGATGCGGNCCACCGGCACCACCAATGATGCACAGCAGACACTTCACGTCCTACACGGTGGGCAATTCTTCGGAAGGACCATCCAGCCTCCCTCAGGCCCACAATACGACCTCTTTCAAAGTCCGTTAATTGCACCAAGTGTGGTCGTCTGCACCGTCGTGGCATGTCTACAATGCTTACTACACACAGGCCGATGCTTGGAACAACAGACTACTGTTTCACCGAGTCAACTACGGTTGTATTGGACCCAGCGGTGTTATGCTTAGTACGCGGATCCTATGTCCACAGCACAGCACTGTTAATCATTGCAAGTACTGCCCTCTGTCAGTGCCCCATGCGTATATGGTGTTTCTACGTCATCGCTTTGACGATGTTACTTTTTCATTTTCCGCCAGTGTATCATATAATAAAAATAATACAGCGTTCGATTATTTATTTTTTACCTTTTCTGCAATAAATTTGTATTCTCAGAGGATTTATTTATTGAAATACCCGTAAACGGGCAAACAACGACCTCACAGAAAACGTTTTTGTGCATAGTCCTCTTGAGGTTCAATTTCTTAATCTCACGGCAATAACAAACGAACATGCAAAGTGCTTGTGTAAGTGACGAGAAATGAAAATTTCACTGCGGTATTATAGCGAATGTTCAAGCAGCACTGTCAGGAAATTGGTGACGGCGGGTTACGATAAAGATGGTAATGAATTCTGAGCTGCTCAAAATTCCAGGAGGACTGACGTCATAAAAAGTTCCCGTAGTTGTCAAATTTCGTCGTTATTCAGAAGCTTACCTCTACGAAAGGATAGTAAAATTAACCTCAGGCTCGATCGATAACAAATTCTGTCCTGGTATACAGAAATTTTTATTTAACATGCGTGTTTACATTTTTGTATTATGGTTGGCAGGAAAATATATTAACTAAAAGCCGAAATGCATTTAATTGTTTAAACTAATATCCCCACAATTTCTGCGTTTTAGTCCGATAACTATTTAATAAAACACAAAGAGCACTAAGATTTTTTATTATGGTTAGGTTTTACACAAACATATTTCGACACTACAGTTATGCCCCAATATTAATATACGCTTTTACTTTTAGGTATTGTGGTAGTGTTAAACATATTATGAGCTGTAATAATGAAAAATTACACTGAAGAGCCGAAAACCTGGTATGGGCGTGCGTATGCAAATAGCAGAGGTATGGAACCAATCAGAGTAACGCGATGCGGTCGGCAGCTAGATCGGTTACTGCTGCTTGTATGTTCGCGTACGACCATTTCACGAGTGTACCGTGAATATCGGGAATCCGGTAAAACATCACATCTTCGACATCGCTGCGGCCGGAAAAAGATCGCGAACGAACGGGACAAACAACGACTGACGAGAATCATGAAATGTGACAGACGTGCAACCCTTTCTCAAATTGGCGCAGATTGGATTTGTGGACTGTCCTGCAGGATTCATGGTGTGAATTGCCTCCTGCATACCTTCAGACATTAGTCGAGTCCATGCCACGTCGTCTTGCGGCACTTCTGTGTGCTCGCTGGGGCCCTACACGATGTTAGGCAGGTGTAACAGTTTTTTTTCTCTTCAGTGTATTAACACGTAACTGTTATGTTTAACAGGCTGAATATTATTTTTCACATGATTAATTTCGTTTTTTGTGGCAAAATTAATTTATTTGTTTTGAAACAGTCTCCGTAATATTTATTTTGTTTTAAAAACAGTATTTTTATTTGGCCACGTATTTATACGTCTTTCTGTTTTTACATTATGTACGTGTACTTACAAGATCATACGACTCTTTGCATTTTTTTTTTATCGTTGGGGACAGTTTTAAGTACATGTGAATTTAAATTGTAATCCTCGTGATTGGTCAGCTTTTAAAGAACGTTCTTAAGTTATGTTTTTTGAGAAGAAAGGCCGACATATTGTTAGGCGACGTCAGTCAGCCAGCCCGGGTGGGCTGTGCACAAGGTGTTAAATCTATTATTTTAAAAGAGAAGTCCGAGTTCGCACCCCTGAAGGCACAGATCGTCTACCAGAGACGAATATGCGAGGTGTTTAAAACAATAAGTAGGCCTGTATCAGCCCTCTTCGCGTATCTTCCAGAGAGGTTAGCTAGCACTCGCGACACGTCGGTTAAGGTGCCACTGAACTGTATGTTAGCACCGTAAGCCGTGTGCTTACATATAGGGAAGACGTCACCCAGGGATGCTGCGCCTCCGGAGAGATGCCCTGTCGACGTACCTGATCATCGGGAACATAAAGATATTCGAAATAATACTATGTTTGACCACTAATTTCAGCTAAGAAATCCCAAGTAAAGTTTTCCACTTAGAACCGTTTATACGACCTTCCAGAACATTTTCTCACGCCACCATGCCGTTTCCCTTAAGTACGCGATTTTTTCCGACATTTAATACGGCAAACCTAAACTAACTTCTTGCTCTGCCTCTAGCTAATTGAAAAATCTCTATTTAAAGTAATTATTTTAGAAGGAATATTAAAAATTTTTGGCAAAGTTTCTAAACATCTCCAGTAAAATTTTTTTTTAACCATCACGAGGGCACTAGTGTTTCAAAGGCCACTACCCCAGCCAGATATATTTCAATTATATTCATCATATTTTCGAAGTCACAGGTCATATGCTAATTTTTAATGCCATCTGGACGAAGTAATTAGTTTTTCTGGTGAAAACCAAGTTATTCTGTGCTCAATTAATCTTCCAGATATATGTATTTTTAACACAATTACCAATTGTTTTCATTTCGTAGTAGGAGCAAGTTTTCTCCGAGTGTTCCAGTTTGTGTGTGTGTTTGTTCTGTCCACAAGTATTTTTGTTATCAGGCTGTTGAGCTGTTTTGTGTAGGAATGGTACACATCACGTCAGATTGGAAAGATCAAGGGTGTCGGTTTTCATATTTACAGTCTGGACGGGACCGGACTAAAGTAACCCGTCAGACCTCCGTCAAGCGTCGCTACGAAAGATTTGATTCCCAGTTTTCACACTGTTTTTGAGTTACCGAGGAGTTAAAGGAGCAGTAATTCTAGTTTTCAAAACGTACACTTATCTAGTACTCAATTTGGACTATCGGGACGCGCAGCTGGGGTCGGCTCTCTACCCAGAAAACTTGTTACATATACTACAGCTGTCGCAACGTCATCCTCATATGCACAGAGGTGTACACAACCCCTTTCTCTCCCAGTCTATCATTATTTCGTATAATGTTTTTGTGTCACACCTCACGCATTGTTTTCTCGTGCACAGTGTGTACGAGTAAGTCGTCGTAGTTTCGTCGTTACGTACGTCGTTACGTCCTTACGTCGTTACGTCGTTACGTTACAGTAGACAGTAAAAAATGTACATTTAGTTGTTTTAATTTAAATTTCCACAATTTCTTTGAGTCTGCAATATATTTAATATAACACACAACGTACATAGATTTTTAAAAAAATTAAAATTTTATGTTTTACATAAACAGAGTAAGGAACAACAAGGTTAGGCCAACATTTTAATGAATTACTGAAATATTAGCTCTAGATTCTTAAGAATATTTTTATTCTTTGAAATATATTGTGGGCTAGGAAAAAAAACGAGTTAAAAAATAAATACAATAGTACACTGAAAATGTAAGTGACCAAGATGGATAAATACAGTCTCGTATACTCCGACTTGTAGGGGACTTGCTCAGTGGGAATAACCAAAGAGTATGATAGTTGTAAGCCAGCAATGGCTTTTGTAACACCTAGGACATAGAGGCGTTTCCGATACTCCACTTACTTTACTAACCCTCGTACAGCTTTCTGAGCTGAGAAGTTTCGTGAAGAAATTAAGGTCTCATTCAAATAAAAGAGGTAAAGTTAGAGGCAGTGATATTTCGCGAACATATTTCGAGACAAGATAAATTCCAAAGCACTGTAGGGTCGTCCAGCTTCTTTGTATGGTTAAAAAAAAGGTTCTGGCCCATGGTAACAGTTTGCGCACGAATCACGAAGGTTCAGTGTCGGAGTTACTTAGTCCTGAGTGGCTTGGTCAAAGACGGACACGGCACCAGCAGCCAATGGAGGTATAACAACAGCTGAGGTGTGTGTATATAGTATTGAAGTCTACTGTGTGCTCCGATTTTTACGCGAAACGTCACTGGCCCTATCTATAGTACATTCATGGTTATTTCCAACTTTTGTGAAGGGCTTAAGTTCTACTTTCAGGCTTTTCTTCCGTGCCTCATGCAAACCAAGAATATCTAAGTCTAGACAATTAACAGAAAGGGACAACAGGCCGTGATTGTGCGCACTCAATTCAATATATTTGCCATTATGCCAAATTATTACTAAGCTTTCACAACACACCTATTTTTCTCTGTTTCAATCCATGCTAGTTATAAATGAAATATTATACCATATGAATAAAAGTATGTTAAAGTTCACTGAAAAAAATTTTTTGTGGCAATCACAAAATGGTTTTTTAGTATTCACCTTGCCAAATAAATTTTGTGGTGAACACAAAATATTAACTTTTTGCCACAAAACTTTTGTGGCCAACAATAAATAATTTTGTAAAACCTGAAGAATAATTTTGCTTGGTGACCTCTCTACAAAATATTGTTCTCCGCGTTCACTTTAATAAAAAATAAGATAATTTTATGTAAACAGAAGTATAAAACTCTTGTGATACACGAGATATTTAGGAAACAGTAATAGGCAGAGACCTGAAAAATTCGCGTTTTCTTTTCGGGACAAGCTAGAATTCAAAACCCCGTACGTGTGTATTGCTAATGCTGTTGGTATTCCCGTTAAATTACACCTCCTGGACAACTCTGAGCCTATAGTAAATACACAGTAAAATGCATAACGAATCACCATCTTCCGCTAATACAACAAGCAACCAATGGACAGTGATATCAGCATGATTTTGCATACGAAAACAGCGTATAGCCTACAGGTCATTGAACTCGCGAGTTTTTCAGGTCTCTAGTAATAGGCGTTATACATGGGGTGATTTTTCAAAGGTTTGATCAAAACGCGAGAAGATAATGCGAATTGAAGTGTAGTGTCCTTATTTATCTACTATACTTTAAACACAGAATGTATTTCACAGTGTACTATAACTAGGGTTACCTGGTTTTCGCGAAAAGATTTTAGGACAAGTTGTGTTCAAAAACACTTTAGTTCAGAATCACTTTCATGATTGGATCATTTGAACTGTTACGCGTCTTACCCGCGAATCACGGACGGCCAATGTAGTAGGCACTAAATAATGATTGGCTCACTAATGTAGCTGCCAGGCTTCACACAAAGACAATCGTCCAATAGCAAAATGAAGATAGAATAATGCAGTCTAGCATGCACTTAAAACTTTTAGCAAAAAAAAAACACGTGGCCTTAATGAATACTTTTTTTCGCGAAACGTTTTAAGCTCACGCTATACTTCATTATTCTAGATCACAGTTGCAAATTTAATGTGTGTATTGGGTGCGTATTTTTTTAGATTGTGATTGGGTGCTTTGCTACACATTTGGGTTGGCATAAAATATTTGTTTATGAACAGGAAGATTAAAAAATAAACTCATGTCACAGAATTAATTTTTAACTTGAAAATGTTACAAATTAACTCGTAAATATAATATTATTTTTTTTTATTATGAATCTGAAGTAAACACTTTCTATGTTCGCCATATAGGGGAAACTTCAAGTTTACACGTGTATTAAAGTAATATGCAAAACTGATTTACCAAATTTACATATGCTGATTACTTTATATTCTTAATAACCTATGAGAACTGAAAAACATGATAAAAAAACTTTAATATAAACCTAAGTCAAACTGAAATACATTGCAACCTGTATGGATAATTTTTCAAGGGACCAAAATAAAATAAAAACTGATGCATGGGCCAATCAGAATCTTGTATTGCCCTGAAGGGCTAGTCGGATGGGCGGGGGTTCAATGACACCTCGTGCTGATATATACTTGTATGACATCTAGTCTTTCGCTAAATTGCAACGCGAAATGATAGAGTCCATATCAATGACTAATTTCGATAATAAACACACAATTTTTTTTTTTTAAATAAGAAAGGATTGATTCTCACATGGTCATTTCTACGTGTCCTACTGCAGAGAAGGCTCGCCTAGCAACTGTCTTAGTATGTGATAACAGAACTACTAATGTGGTCTACGAAGAGGTATCTCGGTAAAGGAACTTAGCAGCGGCTTAGTGTAGTTCACGCAGGCGAAGCCACAGACATAAAAGCTAGTCTAGTTTTTGATAAAAATCCCAGTGTTTAAGACTGTCTTTAAAAACAATTGTAATTGTCTATGCTATTTCCTATTGCTTATTTTAGACTTTCCGTACTGTTAGTACAAAGACAGCAGTATTGATGCGCGGAGGGCTATGNCTATTTCCTATTGCTTATTTTAGACTTTCCGTACTGTTAGTACAAAGACAGCAGTATTGATGCGCGGAGGGCTATATGTATTATTAACTGCGTAATTAATATAACAAACAGTTAACAATACTCACATTTGTGAGTAGGAAACAATGCTAGTGTAATTTCATTGTAATTTTCGCAATAAAAGTTTGTACGCTGCATATATGTGGGGGCTAGTTAAATATGGGTTATTTCGTGTTTAAGTTGCTTGCAAACGTAATTTCAATTTTACGTCAATTTTCTGTGTACTAAATTACTTTCATTTCAGTTTTACTTTGAAAATTGTTCCTGCGTACGCTGTTGCCTATTAGTGATAATGTCGTNCTATTTCCTATTGCTTATTTTAGACTTTCCGTACTGTTAGTACAAAGACAGCAGTATTGATGCGCGGAGGGCTATGTGTATTATTAACTGCAAAATTGATATAACAAACAATTACCAATACTTACATTGGCGAGTAGGAAACAATGCTAGTGTAATTTCATTGTAATTTTCGCAATAAAAGTTTGTACGCTGCATATATGTGGGGGCTGGTTAAATATGGGTTATTTCGTGTTTAAGTTGCTTGCAAACGTAATTTCAATTTTACGTCAATTTTCTGTGCACTAAATTACTTTCATTTCAGTTTTACTTTGAAAATTGTTCCTGCGTACGCTGTTGCCTATTAGTGATAATGTCGTTGGTTCAAATCCTGACCAAAGCGTAATACTTTCCTCTGCAGTGTAAGTCAGCAAGTCAGTGAGGATAATTATTATTCCCTCGGTTGTAGAAAAAAAAATACACCCAACTCAGTTTTACTGGCGCAACTTATTCCACGGCACTTTTTGTTCGAGCGTGCAGGGGCAGTCGAATTCTAGCGGGACAGGCGGAATGATTGGATTGCGACACGGTGGCCTGAGTACCGGTGTACCTTGCCCGACACAAAATGCGGGGGGAGGGGGGAGGGTTGGTCTGACGTAGTAAGTCGGACAGCGCCGTGACGCATTGCATTGCGGGTCGCGACCAGGCATGCCAATAAACGACCGCACCACTCAGGGTTGCCACCCCAGTGGGGTGGTAATTGAGTTGGCGTCCCTGCAGGCGAGAGGGAACCAACCGTCCGGGCGTGTCCGGCCACGTGAGCTCGGAAGGGAGGAAAATAAGCCCCGGGTANCTGGATTGCTCCCTATTAGGAGAGACTTTCCCGCTTTCCCGACGCCAGGTGGCTGGCCACGTCGCCGTGGCTCGGGAAACTCCGCACGGTATTGTCCGGGTGCATGGGGTGAAGGTCTAACACGTGCGCGTGGAGTGATCGACCCGTCAAGTCCCGAATTAATTCGCGAACTCGAGTGTCGCAATCGTTAAACTTTTTTCGGTGTCCATAGTGATTCTCACGCCCGTTGAACCACGCACTGCATGTCCGCTGGTGTCAGCACTGACCATTCACACACGAGAGCTGAAGGAACTTTAACAAATCGTGTCACTCGGAGCCAAGACTTTTGTAACACAGGTTCCCTGTTGTGTACAGTGCGGACCATCCATGTGCCTCCATGTGCAACATGTCTTCGATCATAGACACGAGCACTGAAGCGATTAACGGGGTGTTATCCATTCTATCTTCGAGTTTTCTCTCAAATCTTCGAAAAGAAATTAATGACCAGATATAAAAATCACAATCAAGACTTGAAGATTTTTTTTTTTAAATCTGTACGGTTTCAATTATACTTGTATTTTCCCATGTGGGATTGACGTTATTAAATAATAAGGTAATATTTGATAATGGTTTCAGATGTGAAACTAATCACGTTCGGGAATACAAGTTGGTTTTTGAAATAACTGTAAAGGTGTTCCACATGTCTTGATTAGCTTAAGGGCCGTTGGAGGAAAATACGTTAATCCAATACGCCGAGGATACTTTCGCCTTAAGGCTCCCGCATACCTAGAGCTTTATTTCGCGTTTGAGACCGAGAATTGCGGGAGCGATAAGGCCGACACTGCCACGCGCATCAAGTGCACCATCGACACTAAGCGCAAGGCTCTATGCTCACGTGCAGTGTTCTAGTTATACCGCATGTAACCATTGGGGTGCCTGTAGTTTTGTATCTATCCAATGCGTATATTTTGAGCTAGAGCGTTTTGAAAAAGCCGTTTTAGAGTACTCTGAAATTATGTCTTTTGATGTACGCGACATTTCGAAACTACCCAACAGCCCTCGTCTGATGATGCGTGCGTTCTTTTCGTAGGACAGCACATTGGACGCACGTTTAATACTTGCGTGGAAAAAAGCATGTTTCAAACGCACTACTACGCAATTCGAGCTCCAGGTAAACGAGCCGCTTGAGAACGTAGATATGAAGCAGCCGCTTGCACCGGAAACTCCAGCCGCATACGCCGGCAAGATGGCGGCACTGGCCGGCAACATGTCGGAACGCCGTTCGCCAATCAGCAGCTGGTAACCTACTAACCAATCGCCAGTCCAGACAACAAGGGATATTACGCAGCACTCAGTAGCCAATCAGCAGCAAGGCAATAGTAACATATATGTAAGAAGCATTCAGGATTACTTTTGAACCACGATTTTTGAGGCAGTATTTACTTTTTGTAAAACAATAATTTTAAAATTCCTAGCTAACATGCTATATATTTAGGGACCTGAAAAATTCGCGAGTTCAATGAACTGTAGGCTACACTCCATTGTAGTATGTAAAATAATGCAAAAATCACTGTTCATTGGTTGCCTGTTGTATTAGCGGAAGATCGTGATTCGGTCTGCATTTTATTGTGTGTTTTTTTATTGGCTCAGAGTTGTCCAGGAGGTGTAAACATACGGATGGGCCAATAGAATTAGCAATACAAACTTACGAGGTTTTGAATTCTAGCTTGTCCCGAAATGAAACAGCGAATTTTTCAGGTCTCTATATATATGTTATGGAAATATTTCCGCTGTAGGGAAATTCTCCTAAAAACTCGTGAACAATAGATACAGTTTGAAACGCCTATCTTTAAAATTAACGCAATGAGGCGAAATTTCTTTTACATGGGATTTCCTATATTAAATTTCGCAGCTGCCAACCGGTAGGCAGGTGTCATTAAAGAGGACATCTCGCTTGATGCAACTGCCCCGAGTTGGAAGCGAATAATGCACGACGCAACCCGCGGTAGCGGGTTGCATTGCTGGTTGCGGGAGATTCAGGGGCACTTATACGTTATGGCGATGCCGACCGACCTGCGCTAGTAAAATATTTCGAGTTCATTAACACGCTCGACCCCACGCCTGCAGTTACTCCACCGGTACTTATACTTGCGGAACGTGTTCTCCGTCAACAGTTTCCCAGCCTCTCTATCAGGCAAAGGGTGGCATATTCTCCTTACTTTCTGTGCTGTCGCCTTATACCACCGTCCCAAAACTAAACCCTCCTGGAATTATGTGATGGAAAGAGACCACACAATGCAAAACCACGAGGGATTTACTCACTCTAATGTTTTTTATTTTGTTTTGAATATACTGCAATATTTTACAAAAAGGCAATTTAACATATTATCAGAGTTATAATTTCTACTACTAATTAAAGCTGCTAGGAATCGTAACACTCATATTGATAAACTGCTTTAGGTTACGTCTGTTATGAGAATAGAAATGTATTTAGGGAAATCCGCATTTTTTAAATGTTGTTGTAAAACGAACTGTATATCTAAAAATCTANTAAATTTTGTTGTAAAACGAATTGTATATCTAAAAATCTAATATTTTTCAGGAGGAAAAATCCTTATCATTAGAAGAGTACAGTTTACTTAGGTGAACAAATTAATTATTAATTTCAACAATTTTATAATTTTTTTAAAATTTGTTTATTTAACACTACTTTTGTATACAAAAGCAATAGCTTTTGCTGGTTCGAACAAACAATTTGCCCTGTTGTCCGTTACATGTTCCAACGTAAAATATGCCTTATTGACTGTCCACAACTATAATTATTACGAAGTATACATCCTAACGACAGCTAAAATAAAACTCATTTTACCATCTTGGTAGGTGCGGTCCACAATCTTGAGAGGCGTCACAGCCACCATCCGCCATTTTGGTCGGCGCAATCCACTATATTGTTAGGTGCAACCGTCCGCCATCTCGGTTGGTGTAATCCACCATATTAGTAGGTGCAGCAGTCCGCCATCTTGGTAGGCGTCACAGCCACCGTCCACAATCCTGTTTTTTGTTTGTTATTTGTTGATACATTACTGGAGTTTGTCTCTCACCTTCGTTCGACCAACATCTTGGTTTTTAGTTTGTCATTTGTTTAACATTGCTGGTGCTCTCCTCAGCACCCGGCCCAGAAAACGACTGACACATTCCACTCCCCCTTTCCAATATATTTAATTGGCCAATTGCCCCACCCCCTTCCAATATATTTAATTTCTCCGCCAATGTTTCTCATTGGCTGATTAATCGTACTTTTTCAGATACCTTCGTTCGAACAATTGGAAGAGTTCGCTCGAACTCTACCCATGTTTATGATTGGCTAATTTCCTCACCCCCATAAACCCCCCACCAATTATTCACCTTCGTTCGACCAATTAGACGGCAGGCCTCCATCCCCACCCCTGATTCCCCTGATTCTCTTCTATTGGATAATTTTTGGTGCGTTTTTGGAAACCTTCGTTCCGACCAATCGGCGGCCTACTTTAATCGCGAGGACGGACAATTTTTTCTCCTTAAAAACTCATTATAAGACGCACCCCGAACCCCCTCGGGAATTTAGTCATTTATATTACTCTTAGAAATGTACGCTTGTTGTTCGAGTGGGCATAAACTCCTTCCGGCCATTTTAGCATTTGGAAGGGTGTGCTCTCTTAGTGCCTTGGGCCAACAAGACGAGTTACCGTACCTGCCGAAAGAATTTCTCCTGGTTTATGCATCTTCAGAAATGTTGGACCGTATTCAAGTATTCACCGGCCTACCCGCAGAAGGACGAAGACATGCGGGATTGCCTACCGTGCAAGGAGAGTTTCGAGGGCTGCACCACCTCGGTTCCCGTCACGCCGCATCGCAGGGGTTGGTGCAAGGCCCGCCCAGCAGCCCTCGCGACGTCTGCGCCCGTGGAAGACGACTTTCCCGTTGAAGATGCCCTCCGCATCAGATGTATCCTCGAAAGAAAGTTATCCTTAGTCGCACGAATTTTTGATACACGTAAACTGTACAAGGGTAATAATCATTATCACCATTTTCCTAATAAAATGTATTAATTTATTCATTTCTGGCATGCTATTTATCTGCTGGTTTTTAGTTATTGTCATCCCGCCGAGAGCAAATAATCTTTCTGCTACTTCGCCGACGTGAAATACAATATATCACTTGCTCTCAGATAGCAGACATAGCATATCGCGCGAACAAACCTTATGCTAATATGGAACAGCGGTCGAATGCAACCTTATCGGGGAAGGAAGTGAGGGGGTGGGGGAGTTCCCCGAGAAATCCCGCAGGCCACCGGCAACGACTTCATGTGCGAGATGCCATGCATCCAACTCACACGTAATGTGATGTCAAGTTAGATAAGCACAAGAAACGGTCTAGTGATGTAGTTAAGATACAAGTAACGTGTTGTAAGCCACGAGAAAGTGACTTTGCTGGCTGATCTCCAAACCAGAAAACGCAATGATATAACTTAGATGTGAGCAACCCCCTTCGCTACTTTTAATCAAAAACTGTGCTCTAAGTTATACTGACTGTACAATACAAAACTAGATAATAAAAATGATATTTTCGTTTGTTTCCTTTTCTCTGTTAAAAATAACTTGGAATTCTGATTTTTAAAAGAACCTTTTTAATTTTTTGTTTGTTTCACTTTCCTGTTAAAAATAATATTGAGATTAAAAATAAAAACAAATATTTTAAGAAGAAGTGAGGGATTTAAGCGACTGTAAAATCAGCTTAGAATAAGATAATTATTTCTGACGGCAAATGTGCTGGAACTCGTAGAGTATTATCACCCATACTGCATTTCATTATTTACATTACGCGGTTTTCGCTTTTTGTTATCAAATTAGGAATTTTTTCTGATGTATCCAAAAATGCCATTTATTGAAATGTCACAGTCCTAAGATGCTGATTAAATTCATTAGTCCATTCCCCTGCAGCAAGAACTTTTATAGTACATAAAACCAATTATTTTCATATAATTTATTATTAAACTATATTTCACTCGACATACTACAAAATTACAGAGAGTAAATATAATAAACTGGTAAAGACAGAACTCCAGAACAACGTAACGCATTCTGCACACTTCCGTAGCAACAAGAAATACAAATATGAAGATATCTCGGCTTCGCAAGGGCCGCGGTGGTGTAGTGGTCAGACTGCTCGTCTCTCACCTAGACGAACCGGGTTTCTCGGGAATCTCCCGCTTCCCCGGCCCTTGCATTCTGGCGCTGCTCCATACTCACCTCGCTTCACCCTCTTCGACTCTCAAGACCTCGATGTCAAGAGCCACCCAAATCTCTTCACTCAAAGTGAGTACTTTTGATATCAACGTTTCAAAAATATCACTTCACGTAAATTGCGTGTATATGCTACCACTCGCTCTGGCATTCAAGCTCCCAGTTAAGCCTTCAGCGAATTAAGTGCAATAGTTACAAGTCTTGACGTATTGTATGTGTAATGTTAAAATTTAAAACTATCAAAGTTGGCAGGTTTTTTTGTTTACATTATACACATTATAAAGTACAAATTGGCGTATTACACTCTAAGAAATTATTCGCAATTTGACCATGTGAGTGTATATGTAGAGTGAGAAAGCGCGAATTGTGAAGTTATATCCCACACATTCATGCCAACGTGCCTACATTGGCTCAGGAAACAGTCAAATGCACAGGGGACTTCCCAAACTTTGTACAGCAGCGACGATAAACATTCCATACTTCTAGCCAAATGTGTGGTACTATTTCCATACGACTTCCAATTCTATCTAAAAAGTTTGCCTGGCATTTTTTTTNACTTCTAGCCAAATGTGTGGTACTATTTCCATACGACTTCCAATTCTATCTAAAAAGTTTGCCTGGCATTTTTTTTTCAGAGTGCAGTATCACACTTTAGTTTCTAACAGCCCCACAATTTCACTAGACTGACGAGAAGTCGTTCCGAGCCACGGAAATGCAAATTTTGCGCGTGACGGAAGAATGCCAAACGAGGGGTAACGTATATCTTATGCGTGGTTTTCGAAAATACTCACTTTAACGTGGACAGACTATAGAATAAAGGACCGTCAGATAGATGCACGGAACTTTCTTCTCCAATGCAGCCAGAAAATTATCTTTCCTGTGCAGTAAAAAAATTTTGTAAACCAAGCTAAAAATACTTGTACAAACATTTTTTTTTTGTAAACTTGTGGAATTTGTACTTGTGCAGAAAAAAATATTTTTAGAACTTGAGAAAAACTCTTGCCGTAATACGGACACTTTGTAAAGCGCTGAAAACCATTTCGAACAAGTCCAAGCGGTTAATAGCAGGCGAGTCATCAGATTTGAGAATTTACTCAGCGCTAACAGCTGTCCTGACAGAGCGATGAAAATGTTGGCATGTGTTGAAATAGTCCAGAAGGTTCGTTTTACACTTGTTTAACTACTGGTAGGTTTATTTGGTTTTAAAAACGTTCAGTATGATTTTGTTAAAATCAGTAAATTTTATCTCATATAATTACACTGTACTGTGTATGGAATATTCGTAATACAAATAATTAGATCCGACGTGCTAAAATTGAATGTCATTTGAAGAAATTGTGTCGTGTGGTATGCCCAATGTTAATTTACATAAAAAAATGGCATATATCAATTACACATTGGACAGCATTTCAGGCACAGTAGGAAGGGTGCACAGTAAAAAATATACGTTACTGTAACTGACATATTCTTATATAATAAAAAAAATTTCGTTGATTCAGAAAATTATATGTTATAAATCTACAGCATTTGTTAATTTGCAAGAATAGCATTTGTGAGAATAACGAAAGAAGTTTGTGTTGTTACAGAGACAAAGTAAACAGCCGCGCGTCACTCATCACTTCTAGGAATGCCACACATTCCAAGACCAGATTGTTCTAGTTCTACGGGACATCTGCTGGCCGGTTACTGTACTTTTTTTTGTACAAATACTGAATGTATCCTGTACACTTTTCAAGCAATTTATTGCAAAATTTACATAAATTGTTTTAAAAGATCTACCTAAAAAAAATTTGCATCTAGTTTCCATTATTTTTCTTTTGTAGAAGTACAATTGTTTTGTGCGCTTTAGTTGTGATATCGACGCCATACCTCTGCGAGGCTGGATGACGGTTACAGATACTTGCTATCTGTTTCTATCTCTTGGAGAAGAAGCATTTGACCTGAAAAAACAGCGCTGCATTCATTTTACTAACTAATCGGAAAGTATTGACTATCAATAAGCCCAGCACTGAGACGATGAACTGGTTTTCAAAGTATACATTATACAATAGTACATTTTTGTGATGTTAATGGCGAAGGCAGAGACGATAATGGTCCACGTTTGACGACAGTAGTGGTTGGCTTTGGAAATATGGAGGGGTGAGAGGTAAATGTGGCCGCCACAGGCAATGTTTTCAGTTTTTATATACACGATGCGGCACAGGCTCTTATCTGGTAGGTTATAACACTACCCCTTCGCTCTATGCCTAATGGATTGCAGGAATCGTCAATGGCTTCCACGTTCCCTGTGACGTTTATCAAGCTTTCAGATCTTTGGCGCACAGTATGCGTTTACACCGCTCAATATACAAATGTAGTGTAGTCCACCTGTAATAGGCAGCGACACTTGATACACGTCATTATTACTAGTAAATGAATCTCTTTCAGCAGTAATTGTAATTATAATATTGTTACATTACACCTGAGAGGAGTATCGCAGTTGGTGAGGGATGGAGGTCTTAATAACATTAAAGAACTACATTTAATTTTAATTTATTTAAACAGCTATTATTTATATAATTAATCTATCTATATTCACTATTATTACTCATTTTATCTCTCAATGAGTGCGGTATTTAGTGTTTATCTCAACACTAATCAAAGTCTTTCTCAATGTCTATGGTTATAGTCAATTAGCTCACACTCATCATTACCACATGCTCAGTCTGTCTGTTGCCATCATTTTTAATGTATTTCACCCACGCATCGAGTCCAATGGTCCAGCCTGCCAGTCGCACTCTTCACTGCACCNGCCATCATTTTT
This sequence comes from Clitarchus hookeri, assembly GCA_002778355.1. Taxonomy (NCBI): domain Eukaryota; kingdom Metazoa; phylum Arthropoda; class Insecta; order Phasmatodea; family Phasmatidae; genus Clitarchus; species Clitarchus hookeri. The sequence goes on from NQII01001215.1 coordinate 646,398, forward strand.
AATGTATTTCACCCACGCATCGAGTCCAATGGTCCAGCCTGCCAGTCGCACTCTTCACTGCACCGATGCTCGCAGTCGCAGATTTTCCTCCCGCTGGTCACTTCCGGCGCTACTTGTTGCTCTTATCGCTCGTTTTCTATAGTCCAAGGTCGCGTGATCGCCCAGACTACAGACAATAATCAACACCCGGCTCATGAGTTCCTACGCACTTTTATAGTATCAGCAGCCAAGATGTGGAATATTCCCCGCACCNTAATCAACACCCGGCTCATGAGTTCCTACGCACTTTTATAGTATCAGCAGCCAAGATGTGGAATATTCCCCGCACCCCGAGTCATGCTGAGAGAGACAAGGACGATCAAAAACTAGAAATATTTTCTGATAAAAGCATAAATTCAAGCTGCTGAAGGTCAGGAGCGCGCGAGCCGCAAAAGGCTAGTCGTGGCGCCACGCGCGGCGGCAAGCCCGTGTAAACTGGTCTTGGTCTTCACCGCCCGTTCTTGGGTGACGTGCGTGACCTTCACACATCCCCGCTCTCGCGATGCATGCGAAGCAGCAAGCGCGTAACAATATGTTTACATTATTTATTGCTGTGAGGATGCAGAGTCCCGACATCAGTGATGCAGTTGGTTGTGTGCCGGCTTATGGTGCTAGAGGTTCCGGGTTTGATTCCAGCGTGAGGCGTCGGTGTGAATTTGTGGTCATTGGAATGAGTCGCTATATCATGAGAAAAGTTACTTGAACAGGGCTGCTGTATTTCAAAGTGAAAGTCCAATAGAACAACTTTCTCTATACTCATGCTAATGTTTTCCGTCAGTAACGAAGTTTACAGGAATAAGAAAAGAAAAATTGGTAGAACGTTTAGTAAATAAAAAACAGTTCTAAGCGTGGTTCTATCATACAACTTCAAATGTGATTCATTCGTGTCCAAATCTTGCTCTCAAAATAATTATTTCAAAAATTTTAAAAATATATTATTATGCATACTGGAAAACCAATTTATTTAAAATCCATTTCCTAAGCAGGAAATAAAGAATAAAAAACTGTAGGAAATTGGCGGAGAGAACACGTGAAAATTATATGAAGTTTAAGGAAATATCGTAATTAAAATTTATAAGGTAAACAATTTTATGGGCGNGAGAACACGTGAAAATTATATGAAGTTTAAGGAAATATCGTAATTAAAATTTATAAGGTAAACAATTTTATGGGCATCCTAAAATATTTCTTTCCGGTAATTATCCGTACTTTTACAGAAATTGTTCCTACAACACATTTCTACCTAAGAAGGTTCAGTTTGTAAACATTAAAAGTTAATGTTTTTTTCAAGCATATATATATATATACACACAGAGGACACGACCCACTCCTGAAACCCTAATATTGACCCGAAGCTCTTATGCGAATGTTTNATATATATATACACACAGAGGACACGACCCACTCCTGAAACCCTAATATTGACCCGAAGCTCTTATGCGAATGTTTTAAAAATAAAGTTTAATTATTTCATAATTGTATAGAAAAGTAATTTTATTAGACTAATTAAACATTTCTTCCTAAAATTATGATGACGGTGTTTTCTCCTTACATGCCACGAATTGAAATACTAGGCCTACACATGCAAAATATAAAAATAATCATGCCTACAGGAAAAAACAAAACAACTTAAGTTTAGATCTGATCCTGCGTATAGGATGTTCACGGTAAACCAAGCTCTTCCGAAAGTCCTTCTTAAGATCTACTTGTATAAACATTGTGTATCCTTCCGCTACATGTAAAATTAGCATAGCCGCGGAATTGATCGCGTTAGGCATGCGTCGGACAAAAGACAGTGAAATTATTGGAAAAGGAAGTTTTTTACAAATTTACTATTGCTTAATATTTATATGCGTTAAAAAAACCCAGAAGGCAAAATAAATCATTGCAGTATTCACAAATGTTCACAAAGCACTTTTTTAATTCGACGCCAAGACACGGAACTAATTTAAGTCTCCGCCATTGCCGACTTTCCTTGCCGCACGCCAGTCAGTTTGTTAGTTAAAGTACACGCAGATAGAGGCGGTGACACTTTTCAAATGTTGATTTAAAAAGTGCTTAGTTGACGAGGAACAACCTACGCAAGTGCTTCGCTGGGATGTCTCCAAAGAGTCTGGAGCAACCTCAGGGAAAAGAAGAAGCGACGTTGTTATTTTTCGCTGCCTACTCGGCAGCCAAAGTGACTACCCTCGTATTTTTTATTGACACATTAAATGCTTTAAAAAGCCTCCCCCTTAAAACCCGGCGTCGCCTGGGGAAGGATGAAAGGCCGGTTTACATATAAACTTCAAATGGGAAACGTGCAGCGCACGGGGGCTCTCGAACTTCTAATGGAACCCGGAGCCAACTTGTGCGGGGGAAGTGGCTGAGAGGTTAGAGCACCCCGGAGAAGGGGGCGGGGGGTGCGACCCCGGGCCTGTAGCTGATGGCATTATGGCTGTCGGAGGCGGGTCTCGTTGTGATACACGCATTTACGGGTCTTTCCGCGGCGGTCTGCGGGGGGGTTGGCGGGGG
>NQII01001215.1:649029-665166 GCA_002778355.1 Clitarchus hookeri
GCGGCGGTCTGCGGGGGGGTTGGAGGGGGGAGGGATTATCGGGTTAACCCTTGCCGTGGCGGATCTGCATCTCCGAGCCAACCGCGTTGACTACTTCCCCGAAACGTAATCTTCGGCGACGTGTGCAGGCATACACGCCCTCTCCCCCCTCTTCGCCATCCAACTTCCCGTCATCCTTCCCAGTCCCTCCTCGCACCGACTCGTGAGGCCAGATGCTGCCTGGGAACATGGTGGCCGCTCCCCCGGGTCACCCGTCTTCGGAACTTTCCTTGGAGTATCCAGCAGGATCTTCCAGATGGACGACCGCGTGTTTGCGCTCCAGATACCTTCGTGGAGGGACGGTAAACCTGGGATTGCGACCAACACGCGAATAGCTTAGCTGGGAAGGAGAACGACTTCCAATTTATCATTTCCACCCCTCTGTACAAAGTGAAGAACTCATTACAAAGTAGGACAGACTCTACCAAAATTTTCCTGAAAGTGTGATTCATGTTGCTTATGAAAGAACAGCGTCACAAGGCGCCTGAGGGGCGTATCCGGGTTCTGGGGGGACGGAGGTCTTAATAAAAATAAAATAACTAAACTTGATTATTTATTTATTCACACAAGAGTTATTTACAACTTTAAACTGGCTATCTCCACTATTACTCTTGTTATTCTCGGTGAGCGCGATATTTGACGCCTATCTCAAATCTAATTGGGGCCGTGGCTGGCTGAGCGGTTTGCCTGCTAGCCTCCCACCAAGGAAGAACCAGGTTCGATCCCCAACCGCGTCACCGAATTTTCGCACGTGGGAATCGTGCCGGACGAGGCAACTGATCACCGTGTTTCCTCGGGGATCTCCCGTTTCGCCCACCCTTTCATTCCGGCGCTGCTCCATCCCCACGCACTTCACCCTCACCGGCTCTCAAGGGCCTCGAGCTGTTAAGCAGTCCGAATCTCTTCACTTACTTCACTCACTCGCTGGCTCTTCGCTTTGCTGTCTTCGCACACCTGGCGCTCAAGGTCATTTCCTACCGGCTGGCATCTGCGATATTTTGATAGGAAATCCCATGTTAAGGAAATTTCGTATTGGTGCATTAATTTTAAAGATAGGCGTTTCAAACAAAATGTATTCTTCACGAATTTTTTAAAAGATCCCTACGAGCGTATATTTTAATATAGATGAACAGTATGTACTCTCTTGTAAGACATAAATTCTAAAAACTCCTTGCAATTATCGTGTACCTTTTATGGAAACATCTCCACTGCAGGGAACTTACACCACTTTAAAGATGAGTACACATGCATTAAATTGGCTGTTCTTTTTATGTGGGCGTACCCGTTCTCTGATTGGCTGCTCAGTGCTCTTTGAACGAGCCTTGTGTCTGACTTGATACTGCGTGATGCGAAATGGTCTCTATTGTCTGGGCTGCTGGCTGGCAGGCATATGTTGCCGGGCCCTGACTTGCAAGCGGATGCTCCGCCATATTTCTGGCTGGTGGCGCCATTTTGCTGGCCTGTGCAGTTTAAGTTCTTGGAATGAGCGGCTCTCTCTCTTTCTCTCCCCTCTGTATTCGGTCCTCTGATCTTCCAGTGTACAAATTTACCAATCGTTAGGGACGGGAAAAATTCGCGAATTCATTTTAGTGCAAGATAGACTTCAAACCATGAACATTTATGTTGTATTTACGAGTGTATTACAGTTTATTAGACAAGCCCATGTGAACTCTGAGCCAATAACAGATCGCCAACGAAACGAGCAGAAAATCCCCGCCACTTGGTCTGAGGTAAAACTGGCTACACACTTTTGGGTAGCAACCAATGAACAGAAAGCTGTGATGCCGACCTACCGCGGCGCAGTCGGTTACCGCGCTGCCAGTCTGGGGCGCGGGAGGCGCTGGGTTCGAATCCCAGGTAAGGCGTGGGTGTTAATTTAAGCTAGGTTATAAGTAAATTTGTAAGCCGTCCCCTGGTAAGCCAACAGGGATAACACACGGGGGACGTTAACATCTTTGAAAAAAAGGCTATGACTTGAAAATTCACAAGACCATGGAGCATATTTTACAGGTAGTTTGAGACACTACATATTCCTATCCCTACCAATCGGGGGTTATGGGTCGGTGACTCGCCAAGATGTGGTTGCACTGTGAGGTAAGTCATCCCGGTGCATGAGGTAGTGCGGCAGTACCATGCTACAGCAGATGATCGGGGTAACCCGCACACGACCAAAGGAAGGGCGGTTGAAGCGACGGTTCTTGAGGCCCGTAGCCTCTCTCCATCCATGGCGACCCAAAGCTACTAGTGCCACCCCTATGTTTAAGCAAATTCGGCTTCGCTCTCGTATCCCTATGGGGTGCCAGTTTGCTCATGACCGGCGAGGGGTGTCTTCTGCCATCGTGGTTTGGGCCGATAGATGGTACCAAAGCCGAAGCACTTGGCAGGATGTTGGACTACACACTCAACTTGAAACACTGAGATTATAGCCAAATCAATGAAAAAACAGTGAAAATTGAGCTTTTGATAATCAGTGCCAGATAACTAATTGAAATTGTTGCTAAATTTCACTGATTTATTGATAGTTACCCACTGAACGTCAAGAATTCCGCTGCTATAAGTCACTTTCTCCCAGTTAGTTTGCTTGATTCTTCAGTGTGAAATAGGTTATCTATCAACTGACTTTCAGTGAATGTTACTTCACTGATTGATATTACTGATTCGAGTTTAGAGTGTACTTGGCACTCAAAACGCCAGATCCACATACAATAATTTTATGGTGAATAAATGGGTTAAGGGGTTGNGAATTCGGCTTCGCTCTCGTATCCCTATGGGGTGCCAGTTTGCTCATGACCGGCGAGGGGTGTCTTCTGCCATCGTGGTTTGGGCCGATAGATGGTACCAAAGCCGAAGCACTTGGCAGGATGTTGGACTACACTCTCAACTTGAAACACTGAGATTATAGCCAAATCAATGAAAAAACAGTGAAAATTGAGCTTTTGATAATCAGTGCCAGATAAATAATTGAAATTGTTGCTAAATTTCACTGATNCTAATTGAAATTGTTGCTAAATTTCACTGATTTATTGATAGTTACCCACTGAACGTCAAGAATTCCGCTGCTATAAGTCACTTTCTCCCAGTTAGTTTGCTTGATTCTTCAGTGTGAAATAGGTTATCTATCAACTGNTTGAAACACTGAGATTATAGCCAAATCAATGAAAAAACAGTGAAAATTGAGCTTTTGATAATCAGTGCCAGATAAATAATTGAAATTGTTGCTAAATTTCACTGATTTATTGATAGTTACCCACTGAACGTCAAGGATTCCGCTGCTATAAGTCACTTTCTCCCAGTTAGTTTGCTTGATTCTTCAGTGTGAAATAGGTTATCTATCAACTGNATTCCGCTGCTATAAGTCACTTTCTCCCAGTTAGTTTGCTTGATTCTTCAGTGTGAAATAGGTTATCTATCAACTGACTTTCAGTGAATGTTACTTCACTGATTGATATTACTGATTCGAGTTTAGAGTGTACTTGGCACTCAAAACGCCAGATCCACATACAATAATTTTATGGTGAATAAATGGGTTAAGGGGTTGTCCCTCTCCGCGAGTTGCGATACATGTTCTCTGCTGACATGGGCAGCTGTAGGTGGGATGCTTCGGTGAGCAACCTGCCTGTAACGGGTGTAAGACTTATGTCCGGAGAGGCTTCAAAGTGTCTTCAACTATTCCTGGAGCACAGTGTGCTCTGGGTTGGACGAGGATGCTTCTACCCGCTCTGGTAGCTCGCCATAGGTCGAGAGGCCAGTTTCTGATAGCCCTCAACCACCATAGAAAGTAAATAGGAGCAAGGGATGATCGGTCGGCCCTACAACGAGGTTTTATTTGGCGACCGACCCTATGGTTGGTCTCGTACTGGCAGTGGTTAACTTCGTATGCTGGAGGAGGTCTGGAGGGATTACCGACAATCATTGCCGATGTTTCCGCATGGAATATCATTTCCAGCATGGCTAGCATATTCTTTACCCATTAATCTAGCCTTTTTAATTACATTAACTTTATGATCCATCGGATTTCCTCACATTTTCCTTTCTGAAAATCAGGTATTTCATGAGAACAGTCACACATTTTCCATATCACCCAATGTTACAATAATTAGAAACAAGTCAATAGTGAACAGAACTGAAATATTAAACATCCATTTCTTCTATGTATATTCAGGGCTGCTAGCTTCGAAGAATTTGCAGGGCTCCATTTTCGAACATTATGCAGGGCTCTCAACGTCGAACACGAAATGAAAGTGTTTTTTTGTTAACATAACTCATTGAGTTGCGATGTTATGTATGACCATTACTTTGGGATATACTAGAGTCCTTTTAACATGAGTTCATGGGTTAATGGTAAAATAATGTGTTCATACAAAATTTCCCCTTTTGTGCAAAATGTGACCTACGCACTTTTAACATGTAGCGATCTGATTACGTTATTGAATATTCAGTTTATGAGCAGTAATCTGCACCAAATCTGCACCAGGCCAATGCAATTCACTATATATCAGTATAAATCACAGTTTAATCGGTGAATGTCAGCAACCGATATGATGAATAGAATTTTACTGATTCAAGTAGAGTAGTTTCGACACATCTGCAGTAAACTTCGCTGATTTGGAACAGTTTCAACTGTTTCAATTTGAGAGTGTCGTCAAATTGTCTGAGGTGTGACCTGTCGTTGTACGATCAGTGCCACAAAATACTTGAGATAAGAGAGGAGAACCAGCATCGTAGAACGCGTACTCCAGCCATATACAACAACAAAATGGCACCACTGGCCAGCATAACGTCGGCAAGCCGCCTGCCAATCAGCGCGTGGTTACTTACTTGCCAGACGGAAGCCCTGCGGAGAACGCATCTTCCGCAGTGCGCAGTTGCCAGGCAGACGAAAGGGATGTTCCAGATCCTCGCGCAGCCAATAGGAAAAGTGGTGTACCTTATCAAAGAAATTACTACATAATTTCATTTCTTTATAATTAAATATTCTGTGACAGTACCAAGCATTAAATCGAAATTTTTTGACATTTTGAGGACTAGGCTTGGATCCAGCTCGGGCAACAATACTTACAAGAATTTTTTCGTCCTTGAAGAATAAACTGGTTAGGATGTGCTTCCCTATGCTTCGTTGGTATTGTTTTGACGTTACATGAACATTGTATCAAATCAATTGTCGGTTTCTTAAACAACATTAAAAATTTTTAATCCACAAAAATGAACATTGTGAATTGTACACATATCGTGTTACACATGGCAAGTCCCTGTAATTAAGACACAGACACCTCGTAAATTCATCAGCGAGCGGATAACGAGACTTTTCAAGATGATAAGCTTGCCAAGTGTAATTTCAACCAAAATTACATTTGTAATTGAAAATAAACACGCCAATAGAACTGGTATCCCTGTCGTAGTTTGCATAGACTATTCACGTACATCTTGTGACTGAAATGGAGCGGAATGAAGAGATTAGTGCGGCACTTAACATCGAGGTCTCGAGAGCCGATGAGGGTTAAACGAGGCGAGTATGGAGCAGCGCCGGAATGAAAGGGCGGGGAGAAACGGGAGATCATCGAAAAAAACCGCATACCTGCGGCATCGTTTGGCACGATTCCCACATAGAAAATCCAGGAGCGACCTCCACCGGAAATCGAACCTGGTTTGCCTAGGGGAGAGGCAAATATCCTGACCACTAGACCACCGCGGNTGCGCAGTTGCCAGGCAGACGAAAGGCATGTTCCAGATCCTCGCGCAGCCAATATGAAAAGTGGTGTACATACATGAAAGAAATCACCACATGATTTCATTTCTTTATAATTAAATATTCTGGGACAGTACCAAGCATTAAATCGAAATTTTTTGACATTTTGAGGACTAGGCTTGGGTCCAGCTCGGGCAACAATACTAACAAGAATTGTTTCGTCCTTGAAGAATAAACTGGCCAGGATGTGCTTCCCTATGCTTCGTTGGTATTGTTTTGACGTTACATGGACATTGTATGAAATCAATTGTCTTAAGCAACATTTAAATTTTTTATCTACAAAACTGAAAATTGTGAATTGTACATATATCGTGTTACACATGGCAAGTCTCTGTAATTAAGACACAGACACCTCGTCAATTCATCAGCCAGCGGATAACGAGACTTTTCAAGATGATAAGCTTGCCAAGTGTAATTTCAACCAAAATTACATTTGTAATTGAAAATAAACACGCCAATAGAACTGGTATCCCTGCCGTAGTTTGCATAGACTATTCACGTATATCTTCTTGTGACTAAAAGTGGAGCGGAATGAAGAGATTAGTGCGGCACTTAACATCGAGGCCTCGAGAACCGATGAGGGTTAAACGAGGCGAGTATCGAGCAGCGCCGGAATGAAAGGGCGGGGAGAAACGAAAAAAACCGCATACCTGCGGCATCGTTTGGCACGATTCCCACATAGAAAATCCGGGAGCGACCTCCACCGGAAATCGAACCTGGTTTGCCTAGGGGAGAGGCAAATATCCTGACCACTAGACCACCGCGGCCCCTACGATTAAAAGTGAATACGCACAACCACAAAGTGTTAAGTGTCTAGTGAGTGAAAGGAACATTGCAATCTGAATACGGAAAATGACGTACTGGATTAAATTAAAATATCGTGCGATGTATCATGCAAGTAAATGTGTGGAAAGTGCAGGTAACATGTAAACTTGCTCCGAGGGCTGCACCGTCACTCAGGCGTACCAACACTCAACCGAAGAGTTCAGAGGTTCCTGCAGTAACGTGTTACCGCCCTCTCCAGCCCCTCGTGAAAATTTCTATGTTTTCTGAAAAGTGTACAAAGTGAACAAAAGTGGTCCCGAAACCTCATTGCATACCTACTATAGAGAGTTCACTTATGTATTTTCGTGACTGGTAGTGAATACGCACGGACTTCAGGGTGTTAACCACCTTGTGAGTGGAAGACGTGTTGTATAATCTGGATGCTGGAATGGCGGTATGGGAAGGATTACGCAGCTCGTGTGATAGTCGACGTCGTTACGCGAGCAAACCCGTGGGAAGTGCGAGACCACGCCGACTTGCTCCAGGGTGTTTGTGCCGTCGCTCAGGCGTGCCAACACACCGTCAGAGTGTTCCGAGGTGATGGCAGCGATGTGACCCGCCCCCTCCTCGGGCTACCCAGCGACTGCTAATGAGGAGTTTTACCCTCGCCCCCTCAGGGCAGTTTCTCCGAACACAGTTTCCTCCCGAGTTACANAGAGGTTCCTGCAGTAACGTGTTACCGCCCTCTCCAGCCCCTCGTGAAAATTTCTATGTTTTCTGAAAAGTGTACATAGTGAACAAAAGTGGTCCCGAAACCTCATTGCATACCTACTATAGAGAGTTCACTTATGTACTTTCGTGACTGGTAGTGAATACGCACGGACTTCAGGGTGTTAACCACCTTGTGAGTGGAAGACGTATTGTATAATCCGGTTGCGGGAATGGCAGTACGGCGAGGATTTCGCAGCTCGTGTGATAGTCGACGTCGTTACGCGAGCAAACCCGTGGGAAGTGCGAGACCACGCCGACTTGCTCCAGNACTTGTTCGCCTTCGCCCGCTGAAGCTCGTCCCCACGCGCATTCATATTCAAATTTCCCGCCGCGTTTAGTATGTCTGTCGCGTCTCCGACCGAGCAGGACTTTACTTCTGCGCTCCACTTTGTTAGCAATCTCTTTGGACGACTCGCAAAAGACCGCCTCAAGGAGTTTAAAGCCGTGTCCAAATTCCTCCCAGTACACGCAGGTCCCACATATCCGTCAAAGGCCTGTGACGCCACATCATACACACTAGCGCCACAGATTAGATAAATACACAGAGTGGCGTAACAACTGGGGGAAGGGTGGGGGAGAAAGGGCGCATGATGTACATTTCATAAATGCAGTAAAGTGCACCCAAATGAGATAAAATGGGCATCGCAAATTGTTTTTTTCTTTACGGAGTTGCGTAGCGGAGAGATTTGGCCGGCTCTTAAGAGCTAACAGTCCGAACATATATTCTGTACATCCGTTGTCTTCTTCTTTACGCGTATCTCATCAAATGAATACCCTGATAATACGACTTTTTTGCCAGAAACGATGAAAAAAAATTATCTAAGCCCGTACGGTTTAGTTTTTATAATATTAAGTTTATTCTAAGAGAGAAAAAATCGTGAAAATGGTCTGAAATCGTATTTTTAGTGCTCACCTGCGGAGTTTCTTTAATAGGTAGGAGATAAATAAAAACGCACAGTCGTAGTTTCAGCTATGGGATTTCGTCGCGTGTGTTGAAATTCCACTGTTACATATCTCACTTCCTCATGAAAGTGTAGCAATGGAAGCACTGCACGTAGGTTCAGCGCCTTGCGCGTAAGAGCGACAGGGTGTTGGTCGCGCGTGTTATTCTCGCCCGTATCGCTGTGCCACGCGAAAAAAAAAACCGTCTCGGTGCCCGAGCGCTCTTTACGCCGAGGTCTTGAGAGCCGGCGATGGGGACGTAAGGGTGAGTATGTGGCGGCATCGGAATGCAAGAGCGGGGGAAAACAGGCTGTCCCCGAGATAACCCACCCGAACAGCGGCATCGTCCGGCACAATTCCCACGTGCTGAAATGCGGGAGTGACACCCTCGGGAATCGAACCAGGTTCCCCCCAGTGGGAGTGGTCTGACCACTACACCACCGCGGCCTCACATGCCGTGTGGGTGCGGCCATATTTTACTATCTGAACTGAGACGAGGTGAGTTTTGAAAATATTGGCAAAGGAAATTGTTAGTCTTCTAACTACGTTTTATTTGTATACGCAATTCAGCAACAAAATGAATCACCATAGTTCATTCACAATCAAACACATGTTCCCCCCCACACATGAAGCTGCCATGCAGTCCCTCTCGCTCCCGCTAGTAGTTCTCCGACTTGCCTACGCCGCACGCAGTCGGCATTTCCGACCATCAAACACTACGGGACGTACCGTGGGGGAAAAAAAATTGCAATACTTACTGAGATATTGTTCGTGATTTTACAAACGTTTGTAACATCACAAACATTTCGCTTGTGAAATTACTCGTTTGTAAAGCTACAAGAGTCGCGTTTGTAGCAGACCTCAAGAAATGTTTGTGCCATGCTGACCGGTACCACGAGCTCAAGCAAAAAAGGGAAAACTCGACAACGCGAAACCGTATGTAGCGGTTTATGCAAAAACTACGGTTGATGTAAAGTGTAGTTGCGTGCAAAAATAAACGCATTGCAAGTTTCAACAACGTAAAATACTTGAAACAACTCAGATAATCATAACAAAACGACAATTATGAAACACATATGACGATATTACTCATTAACTGTTAATGATCGTGTTTCAAAAATGCACAGGAATCTTAAAATGAAATGAATGTGTTCTTCTTAACAGAATAATTTTACTTATAGGTAATTATTTAGAATATAAGCTTTTCCGAAAATATCAATATATCCCGGGAAATTGTATAACTCGTCATTACGTATCACACAGAACACGAATTTAATAGGGGCGTCGCGATATTCGCAGTGCATATTACCAAATGCGATATTGGGGAGGGGTATGAAGATCAGGGACATTTTGGGTGTGAACCACGTACAATTTATGTAAATTAAGAGTCATGTTGGTTCCCTAACCACGTTAAATGCGAGAAGACATAACCTAACATAACCTAACTTCACGATATGTGATTACAGAGGGAGAGAGTGCCAACAAGAGATAGTGTTTCAGAAAAACCATAATAAGTAAGCTCGCGTCGGTTCATCCACTCCTTGCGGTTCACTTATCGTGAATTAAGGTTTTATTGGGTTCGGTCTTCTGCATTTTACATGGCTGGCGGCAGCAGTACATGAGAACTCCAATTCCCACAGTCTCGTGAAATACTACACAGTAAAATTCACTACACTATATTATATGTACGTTACTAACCCATGTAAGCGGCGAATATAGCTTCTTTGTGATCTATTTCTGCTAACTCACGTATAGGACACGTCAACTTCTCTATTCAATTTGTAGAAATCCCACAAACACTCGCATTTCCGCACGGTTAATATATAATAATACTTCACATGGAAAAAAAATGCACGTTATTCCGCACAATAATTCGATTTAACACATCGCATGGAAATTATTGCAAAGAAACACTCGTAACAGCACTCGTAAATCACAAGCCTTCGCGCGGTCAAATCCACTCGTTTTCTGAACTTCCGGACCCTACCAGCATACTACTGTGACGTGAAAATAGGTAAATATTGAACTGGAAAACTCAAATCGACACGCATTTGTTTCCGGTTTCTGTGTATTGTTGTCGGGCAAATGCATCACGGGGATACACAAAAACTGAAAATAAACAACACCTTGGAACGTTTTGTATACGACAAACTGCATATATATTTTCTACTAGTTATATATTACGTAGTAAAATAATCTGTTGAATATCATGAAGGCGAGCCTTGCAAAATTCAATAGCATTTTATGATTACCGACAATCCTTGATCGCCACGAGGTTTATAACTGTACGACCTTAGCGCGTTGGCAAATACATACCGTGTGAATAACATTTTGTAAGTTCGGTTTAGAGAGTTGCTCTCGCATTTGACATGATTTAGCGACCAGATAGAAATATATTTGACATAAATTTTACCTGTTTTTCCGCAAAATCACACACATCTTCCATAGCCTTCCTCACTATCACATTCCATGGTTTATACTGTAAATTACGCGAAGACCCAACAAAATTCCTATTTTGTGTGGTTACTTATGACCATGTACCATGTACATGCCGGTTTATTTTTCCGGTTTTCAGAAAAACCCCTATTTCTAGATACTTACAATTTTTAGACACACTAGAAAGTCGTAAAAGCTTTTTTTTTTTTTTTTTTTTTAGGAACATGTTTTTTATACTACTGTAGCGTACTGATCGTTTTATTATCGGATGACGTTTATTTTCTTGGCTTGGCACCTCATAAGACCAATCATTAAGGTTCCTTCTTAAGAGTGTCACAATTGTCATTGACGAAGAGAAATGAGACAGTAGCTTCATACACGCAAGACAACAAATACGGAAGGAATTTTTTATTATGCGCGCAGTTAGGTGAAGCCTAGAGAACAATCAGCTTTCCCCGCGACATACTGTTGTCTCGAACTGTTCTCCTACTGATCCACATCAAGCCGAGCAGACCTACTGTGTCTTTTACTTAGGCGACTTAGACTTGATTTTTCGCTCGCAATTAAAAAAAAATTAACAATACCCTTTCAAAGGTTATACTTTATTATTTTTCTAGAATTTATCACGACCACGAGAGATTTAAACCTGTATTCTAACATTATTTTAAGAAACTACGATTTTTTTCCAAATCAGCAAACTATTTTAAAACATCTGAGAAAAATATTACTTTTACGCAGAGTGATATTGTCTCGAGGTATAGTATGGACTCAACAACTATTTAAAATCAATACTGACAATCCAATCATGTCGTTAACACGCACTAATCAATATTATGTATAAAAATTACTTTAAAGGCACAAAAATGTAATTGTTTAAGACCAGAACTAAGTAGTTATTTCAATATAATAAACCTTTTTATGTTAATTACGTTATTTTCATTTGTAAACATTGTCCCATACGCGAAATAGTGTCGCTTAAATATTTTCACAACTGGAGGAGAAAAAAGTCACGTAATGTTACACTTGTGTACCCTGGTTGGCAGTTAGTTACAAGAATCATTATTATTTTATAATCAGCCAGTTGGCTGCCGAGTTGATTTTGTCCCAGTCAGATTTCCTTTAACGCCTAAAATGTTTCGCAGCCGATCCTGTCCTTTTAATTTTTTTTGTAGTTTAGTATTGCCGCTGGAGATTAGTGCTATTGTAATATCCTGTTACAAACCAGTGGAACAATGAATCTGTAACCACACGAGATTTGTTTTCAATAACCAAAGACATTTTGAAAATAGCGTTGTTCCAGCTAGATTGCTCTACTTAGAGAATACAGAGGTGAACGCGCGTACCGCTAACTCCAGTTGCTGCACACGCCAGAAAAATGGCGCCGCTTGCCATACAAATGTAGGAATCCCGTTCTAAACCAACAACCTGGTAGCCTACTCGCCAGGCGGCAGCTCAGCCAATAGAGAACACCTCGCAGTGCGCAATAGCCAGTGACGCACAAGGCCCGTTCCCAGGAGTCTCCCGCAGCCAATCAGAGAATGGGCGCTCCCGCATCAAAGGAACCGCCACGCCATTTCGTTTCTGTATACTTGTCCAGTCTGTGACTGAAACACAGTCATAAAATCGTTAAAGCTGCTACTATACATATGTACTTAGACAAGTCGACAGTGTTGTAAATGATGCAGGGGTCGCGGTGTCAGAGTGGTTAGCCTGCTCGCCTCCCACAAAGGCGAACCGGGTTCAATCCCCGGCCAGTTCACTCCCGGATTTTCGCAAGTTGGGATCATGCCGGACGATGCCGCTGGTTGGTGGGTTTTCTCGGGCATCTCCCGTTTCCAGTGCCCTTGCATTCCAGCCCTCCTTCGTTGTAACCTAACCTCATTTCACTCTCGTCGGCTCTCAAGACCTCCTTGTTAAGAATACTTATGCAACAACTTGTACCAAAAGGGATGATAAAGCTGATTATTTTATTATTAATATGCAACTTAAGTATTGTTTGTATAATAACATATTAGCAATCATATTGAGGGAATAACTTTAACTAAAAATAATAATAAAACTGATAACTGAGATGTTATAGTTCTGTGTACTTTAATTTCAGGAAGGAAATATATAAAATTTGTTCCTGTGATACACATGAGTTAGGTGAGACAGAAAAAATTACTCTTATGATAAGAAAAATCTCTCAATAATAAGTTTGTTGAATTATTTATCATAATAAATGGCATGAGATTCCATGGATACAGGTATGAAAGAAGTGACCTCGATTTTCGTAAAAATTGTTCCTGTGAAGTTGTATTTGTAAACACTTTAGCTCAGATCCAGTTTCACGACTGTGGTTTGTTGCTTAGAGAGCTACTGATGTATCATGACGTCACATGATTCAACTGAACGACATGGAGTTCGCAGTCTCATTAGGAAATTCACGTTCTCTGAAGACACTGGCGACGAAATATTGCTTGGTCAGCGGTTTTCGTAAAGTTCTCCGTAACGTGATGTAGACAGAAATAGTTGCAGTTTGGCGTTCGAGCGTTATTCAGTCATTTCTTGAAAACCGTGGCGCGTAGGGTAAAAACGCAAGATGACTTTCCTTGTTAACCATGGACGCTAGACTACTAATCGGCGGAGAACAACCAAAAATACTGTAGAGGTTAATTTTAATGAAGGCACAAATTGAGTTGCAGACCCTCCTTCTTTGTGGAAGGGGGTTGATATCAGCTCCCAATTATTCGGTCTGCATTTCGTCGAGCAATAACGCATTACGCTATTCAAAATCTCTGCGATTTATGTTTCATTCTGGCTGTGTTACTAGGAATAAACACCTGCTTCCACTAAACTTTCAAGGGTTGTTTACACCCTCCAGGAATATATTTAGGCTTTTAGATGTACATATATGTATTATACCTATTTTTTGATTAGGAATAACTAGCCGAATATTGCCAGTTCCACTTTTTATACATTGGTCATAATTCACAGCCGTCCTTATAATCGAACTTCAAGTATTTGCTCCTTAGCTACCGCCAAGAGCGTAACCAGTTATACATATGTCCATGCTCGACGGTATGTCGGCCTTCTTGCAGAATTTGTATTGGTACAGATTCGACACTCTGTGGAAAGTGTGCTAAATATTTAGGAAATGTTCAAGCGTTACGATAGAATTAGTGAGGTGGAGTGCTGAGGTTTGGGCGGCATTTAAAACGAGGTCTTGAGAGCCGATAAACTTTAAGCAAGCTGAGTATGGAGCAGACCCGGGAATTAAAGGGGTAGGGGATAAGGGACATCCCCGAGAAAACCCTCTGACCCGCTGGAAATCGAACCCGGTTCATCTTGGTGGGGTGCGAGGGCTCTAGCGTATACACCAACGAGGGCCCAGCGAAAACCTTAGTTTTCTAGCACTCACGATAAGGAGAAAGTCCAATAACTCCCTAAAAGCCTCTCGCATTTAAGATACCATTTCTTTATAGCTGATGCCACAACCTGTCAGCTTAGTTGCTATTTAAGGTCTACAGTAAATATCACCACTGAGAGTTTTCGTCGACTCTGAGAATTTAGTGAGTGCGTTGTCCCTTGGTTACGAGAAGCACACTCGAGGCAGGTACAGTGCACATCAAAACATTAACACTTCGAGCACCATGCCGCGATTGTAGCTTGCGCAAAAGAAATATCTCCACTCCTCAAGAAATTGGTAGATATATAGTTCCATTGTTTCTCTAGTTTTTATCATGAGTTTACGACAGCAATTCATCTCACCCACAGACATTGTCGTGAATACAATACTGATTTGTTGTATTACCTCACAAATTCTCGCGATGCACTGCATATAGTGTTATGTATGAAAGGGCTTTTGATTGGAGTAAGCTGAATCCAGCTTTCCATTGGCAGCCATCAAGCAAACAATAAACTTTGCCCAGTGTAGTTTCTACAAACATGGTAGTAGTGAAAGGGAATACGGAGACAAGCATAACTGGTGTTTCTGAAAGGGTGGGCACAGGAGAATCACTTCTAGCGTGCCTTGAATGCCTGCAAGTGCGTCCAAAACAAAAAGTTTAAAAGATTGCAAAACTGGAGCTGGTAATCTTATTCGGCAATCTTCTTAACGTGAAAGGCGTGGTTTCAAGCGGATCCATCCAGTCCCCGGATGATGTTCGTTACCGGGCTGTGAGGAACAGCGGTCCACACTCAATGTAGGTGCGGGCCAAATCGCACGTGGCTTTCGGCGACACACCTCTGATATTCGCAGGTCGTTGCCCACCCATCGCCTCCCTCCTCCCTCCCTCCACCGACTCTCTCACTCTCTCTCCCTCTCGGCGCCGCTCGCGCCGCAACCGGCGGGTGGTCGGTCGATGGTAGTCACGTTGGCCGGTCCGACGACACGCTCGGGCGACTTCGGATCCCGCTCTAGAGGCCACGGCTCGTCTGAAAGCCAGAAATCCCAACACTCGGAGTAAATCGTCTGTCCAAACGATTTACCTCTTGGCAGAGACGCACGCACGTGGAAAGCTGTACAGACAGGAGGCCCCTCCAAACATTCTCAAATTATAAATAGACATCTTTACATTTTTTGAAAATTAACTAAAAATTAAGTACCGACAATTGAGATGAACAAATACGACCAGCTTCCCTCGAGCGTGCACTTAAAATTAAAATATATTTTACACCGGGAAAAGGTGGAGTGGAGTGAAATGGCCGTCTCTTAACATCCAGGTCTTGAGAACCGATGACGGCGAAGTGAGGTGAGTACGGAGCAGCGTCGGAATGCAAGGGCAGGGGGGAAACGGGATATCCGCGAGAAAACCTCGCCGACCAGCGTCATGGTCCGGCACAATTCCCAAGTGAAAAAATCTGGGAGCGAACCGGCCGGGAATCGAACCTGGTTCGCCTAGGTGGGAGGCGAGGAGTCTAACCACTTCACCACTGCGCCGCTTTCGTTCGGTTGTCAAAAACTGAATAAATATACACGTAAATAAATAGATGGATGCATGAATTTAATTCCAATGACGTACTGTGGAATGTAATGCATCCCAATGTTAAAGTAACCCTAAAAATACTGCGCACATGTGACTTTCTTAACTACCACATTTTCATTTATGGTCACATTCCCGTGGAAATGACATGCCAGGACGTGTAATGAAACGCAAACTACAAGTTCGTGGTAAACATCCGACTATTAATAGAGTTCCTATTGAATTACTAATTACTAAATTGCTAATTGGAACACGGCCTGAGTCTCGATTGTACAGAGAAAATTTGCAGTCACCAATTACAAATTGGAAATGTAGAGTTTCCAAATTGTACTATCAAAGGGTTGAAAGGGAAAAATCTTTGACTAATATTTTTATTTTTATTTTCTGTGCCGCTCGTCCCCGGTTGGAAACGTCTATCGTCGGTTGTTAACAAGAAGACCTCTAACGGCAAAAAAAAAAAAAAAAAAAAATGCG